>CAVLFC010000088.1:0-32152 GCA_963668005.1 Melieria crassipennis | reverse complement strand
AATACCCTTAAAACCTAGCTTAAAATCCAAACGCGTATGGTTACCTTAATAAAAACCCCTTAAAATGTAGCTAAAGGTTGCAGCTTTATCAAATTAAATCAATAATTCCATTACTATTCGGCAATCATGAACAGATCGATGCGCAAGAGTGACATTAAATGGCTGCCTACTGCAAAATCGATATCAAAATGCTTGTAAAATATGAATTTATATGTTTATTTTAAAAGTAATACCCTTAAAACCTAGCTTAAAATCCAAACGCGTATGGTTACCTTAATAAAAACCCCTTAAAATGTAGCTAAAGGTTGCAGCTTTATCAAATTAAATCAATAATTCCATTACTATTCGGCAATCATGAACAGATCGATGCGCAAGAGTGACATTAAATGGCTGCCTACTGCAAAATCGATATCAAAATGCTTGTAAAATATGAATTTATATGTTTATTTTAAAAGTAATACCCTTAAAACCTAGCTTAAAATCCAAACGCGTATGGTTACCTTAATAAAAACCCCTTAAAATGTAGCTAAAGGTTGCAGCTTTATCAAATTAAATCAATAATTCCATTACTATTCGGCAATCATGAACAGATCGATGCGCAAGAGTGACATTAAATGGCTGCCTACTGCAAAATCGATATCAAAATGCTTGTAAAATATGAATTTATATGTTTATTTTAAAAGTAATACCCTTAAAACCTAGCTTAAAATCCAAACGCGTATGGTTACCTTAATAAAAACCCCTTAAAATGTAGCTAAAGGTTGCAGCTTTATCAAATTAAATCAATAATTCCATTACTATTCGGCAATCATGAACAGATCGATGCGCAAGAGTGACATTAAATGGCTGCCTACTGCAAAATCGATATCAAAATGCTTGTAAAATATGAATTTATATGTTTATTTTAAAAGTAATACCCTTAAAACCTAGCTTAAAATCCAAACGCGTATGGTTACCTTAATAAAAACCCCTTAAAATGTAGCTAAAGGTTGCAGCTTTATCAAATTAAATCAATAATTCCATTACTATTCGGCAATCATGAACAGATCGATGCGCAAGAGTGACATTAAATGGCTGCCTACTGCAAAATCGATATCAAAATGCTTGTAAAATATGAATTTATATGTTTATTTTAAAAGTAATACCCTTAAAACCTAGCTTAAAATCCAAACGCGTATGGTTACCTTAATAAAAACCCCTTAAAATGTAGCTAAAGGTTGCAGCTTTATCAAATTAAATCAATAATTCCATTACTATTCGGCAATCATGAACAGATCGATGCGCAAGAGTGACATTAAATGGCTGCCTACTGCAAAATCGATATCAAAATGCTTGTAAAATATGAATTTATATGTTTATTTTAAAAGTAATACCCTTAAAACCTAGCTTAAAATCCAAACGCGTATGGTTACCTTAATAAAAACCCCTTAAAATGTAGCTAAAGGTTGCAGCTTTATCAAATTAAATCAATAATTCCATTACTATTCGGCAATCATGAACAGATCGATGCGCAAGAGTGACATTAAATGGCTGCCTACTGCAAAATCGATATCAAAATGCTTGTAAAATATGAATTTATATGTTTATTTTAAAAGTAATACCCTTAAAACCTAGCTTAAAATCCAAACGCGTATGGTTACCTTAATAAAAACCCCTTAAAATGTAGCTAAAGGTTGCAGCTTTATCAAATTAAATCAATAATTCCATTACTATTCGGCAATCATGAACAGATCGATGCGCAAGAGTGACATTAAATGGCTGCCTACTGCAAAATCGATATCAAAATGCTTGTAAAATATGAATTTATATGTTTATTTTAAAAGTAATACCCTTAAAACCTAGCTTAAAATCCAAACGCGTATGGTTACCTTAATAAAAACCCCTTAAAATGTAGCTAAAGGTTGCAGCTTTATCAAATTAAATCAATAATTCCATTACTATTCGGCAATCATGAACAGATCGATGCGCAAGAGTGACATTAAATGGCTGCCTACTGCAAAATCGATATCAAAATGCTTGTAAAATATGAATTTATATGTTTATTTTAAAAGTAATACCCTTAAAACCTAGCTTAAAATCCAAACGCGTATGGTTACCTTAATAAAAACCCCTTAAAATGTAGCTAAAGGTTGCAGCTTTATCAAATTAAATCAATAATTCCATTACTATTCGGCAATCATGAACAGATCGATGCGCAAGAGTGACATTAAATGGCTGCCTACTGCAAAATCGATATCAAAATGCTTGTAAAATATGAATTTATATGTTTATTTTAAAAGTAATACCCTTAAAACCTAGCTTAAAATCCAAACGCGTATGGTTACCTTAATAAAAACCCCTTAAAATGTAGCTAAAGGTTGCAGCTTTATCAAATTAAATCAATAATTCCATTACTATTCGGCAATCATGAACAGATCGATGCGCAAGAGTGACATTAAATGGCTGCCTACTGCAAAATCGATATCAAAATGCTTGTAAAATATGAATTTATATGTTTATTTTAAAAGTAATACCCTTAAAACCTAGCTTAAAATCCAAACGCGTATGGTTACCTTAATAAAAACCCCTTAAAATGTAGCTAAAGGTTGCAGCTTTATCAAATTAAATCAATAATTCCATTACTATTCGGCAATCATGAACAGATCGATGCGCAAGAGTGACATTAAATGGCTGCCTACTGCAAAATCGATATCAAAATGCTTGTAAAATATGAATTTATATGTTTATTTTAAAAGTAATACCCTTAAAACCTAGCTTAAAATCCAAACGCGTATGGTTACCTTAATAAAAACCCCTTAAAATGTAGCTAAAGGTTGCAGCTTTATCAAATTAAATCAATAATTCCATTACTATTCGGCAATCATGAACAGATCGATGCGCAAGAGTGACATTAAATGGCTGCCTACTGCAAAATCGATATCAAAATGCTTGTAAAATATGAATTTATATGTTTATTTTAAAAGTAATACCCTTAAAACCTAGCTTAAAATCCAAACGCGTATGGTTACCTTAATAAAAACCCCTTAAAATGTAGCTAAAGGTTGCAGCTTTATCAAATTAAATCAATAATTCCATTACTATTCGGCAATCATGAACAGATCGATGCGCAAGAGTGACATTAAATGGCTGCCTACTGCAAAATCGATATCAAAATGCTTGTAAAATATGAATTTATATGTTTATTTTAAAAGTAATACCCTTAAAACCTAGCTTAAAATCCAAACGCGTATGGTTACCTTAATAAAAACCCCTTAAAATGTAGCTAAAGGTTGCAGCTTTATCAAATTAAATCAATAATTCCATTACTATTCGGCAATCATGAACAGATCGATGCGCAAGAGTGACATTAAATGGCTGCCTACTGCAAAATCGATATCAAAATGCTTGTAAAATATGAATTTATATGTTTATTTTAAAAGTAATACCCTTAAAACCTAGCTTAAAATCCAAACGCGTATGGTTACCTTAATAAAAACCCCTTAAAATGTAGCTAAAGGTTGCAGCTTTATCAAATTAAATCAATAATTCCATTACTATTCGGCAATCATGAACAGATCGATGCGCAAGAGTGACATTAAATGGCTGCCTACTGCAAAATCGATATCAAAATGCTTGTAAAATATGAATTTATATGTTTATTTTAAAAGTAATACCCTTAAAACCTAGCTTAAAATCCAAACGCGTATGGTTACCTTAATAAAAACCCCTTAAAATGTAGCTAAAGGTTGCAGCTTTATCAAATTAAATCAATAATTCCATTACTATTCGGCAATCATGAACAGATCGATGCGCAAGAGTGACATTAAATGGCTGCCTACTGCAAAATCGATATCAAAATGCTTGTAAAATATGAATTTATATGTTTATTTTAAAAGTAATACCCTTAAAACCTAGCTTAAAATCCAAACGCGTATGGTTACCTTAATAAAAACCCCTTAAAATGTAGCTAAAGGTTGCAGCTTTATCAAATTAAATCAATAATTCCATTACTATTCGGCAATCATGAACAGATCGATGCGCAAGAGTGACATTAAATGGCTGCCTACTGCAAAATCGATATCAAAATGCTTGTAAAATATGAATTTATATGTTTATTTTAAAAGTAATACCCTTAAAACCTAGCTTAAAATCCAAACGCGTATGGTTACCTTAATAAAAACCCCTTAAAATGTAGCTAAAGGTTGCAGCTTTATCAAATTAAATCAATAATTCCATTACTATTCGGCAATCATGAACAGATCGATGCGCAAGAGTGACATTAAATGGCTGCCTACTGCAAAATCGATATCAAAATGCTTGTAAAATATGAATTTATATGTTTATTTTAAAAGTAATACCCTTAAAACCTAGCTTAAAATCCAAACGCGTATGGTTACCTTAATAAAAACCCCTTAAAATGTAGCTAAAGGTTGCAGCTTTATCAAATTAAATCAATAATTCCATTACTATTCGGCAATCATGAACAGATCGATGCGCAAGAGTGACATTAAATGGCTGCCTACTGCAAAATCGATATCAAAATGCTTGTAAAATATGAATTTATATGTTTATTTTAAAAGTAATACCCTTAAAACCTAGCTTAAAATCCAAACGCGTATGGTTACCTTAATAAAAACCCCTTAAAATGTAGCTAAAGGTTGCAGCTTTATCAAATTAAATCAATAATTCCATTACTATTCGGCAATCATGAACAGATCGATGCGCAAGAGTGACATTAAATGGCTGCCTACTGCAAAATCGATATCAAAATGCTTGTAAAATATGAATTTATATGTTTATTTTAAAAGTAATACCCTTAAAACCTAGCTTAAAATCCAAACGCGTATGGTTACCTTAATAAAAACCCCTTAAAATGTAGCTAAAGGTTGCAGCTTTATCAAATTAAATCAATAATTCCATTACTATTCGGCAATCATGAACAGATCGATGCGCAAGAGTGACATTAAATGGCTGCCTACTGCAAAATCGATATCAAAATGCTTGTAAAATATGAATTTATATGTTTATTTTAAAAGTAATACCCTTAAAACCTAGCTTAAAATCCAAACGCGTATGGTTACCTTAATAAAAACCCCTTAAAATGTAGCTAAAGGTTGCAGCTTTATCAAATTAAATCAATAATTCCATTACTATTCGGCAATCATGAACAGATCGATGCGCAAGAGTGACATTAAATGGCTGCCTACTGCAAAATCGATATCAAAATGCTTGTAAAATATGAATTTATATGTTTATTTTAAAAGTAATACCCTTAAAACCTAGCTTAAAATCCAAACGCGTATGGTTACCTTAATAAAAACCCCTTAAAATGTAGCTAAAGGTTGCAGCTTTATCAAATTAAATCAATAATTCCATTACTATTCGGCAATCATGAACAGATCGATGCGCAAGAGTGACATTAAATGGCTGCCTACTGCAAAATCGATATCAAAATGCTTGTAAAATATGAATTTATATGTTTATTTTAAAAGTAATACCCTTAAAACCTAGCTTAAAATCCAAACGCGTATGGTTACCTTAATAAAAACCCCTTAAAATGTAGCTAAAGGTTGCAGCTTTATCAAATTAAATCAATAATTCCATTACTATTCGGCAATCATGAACAGATCGATGCGCAAGAGTGACATTAAATGGCTGCCTACTGCAAAATCGATATCAAAATGCTTGTAAAATATGAATTTATATGTTTATTTTAAAAGTAATACCCTTAAAACCTAGCTTAAAATCCAAACGCGTATGGTTACCTTAATAAAAACCCCTTAAAATGTAGCTAAAGGTTGCAGCTTTATCAAATTAAATCAATAATTCCATTACTATTCGGCAATCATGAACAGATCGATGCGCAAGAGTGACATTAAATGGCTGCCTACTGCAAAATCGATATCAAAATGCTTGTAAAATATGAATTTATATGTTTATTTTAAAAGTAATACCCTTAAAACCTAGCTTAAAATCCAAACGCGTATGGTTACCTTAATAAAAACCCCTTAAAATGTAGCTAAAGGTTGCAGCTTTATCAAATTAAATCAATAATTCCATTACTATTCGGCAATCATGAACAGATCGATGCGCAAGAGTGACATTAAATGGCTGCCTACTGCAAAATCGATATCAAAATGCTTGTAAAATATGAATTTATATGTTTATTTTAAAAGTAATACCCTTAAAACCTAGCTTAAAATCCAAACGCGTATGGTTACCTTAATAAAAACCCCTTAAAATGTAGCTAAAGGTTGCAGCTTTATCAAATTAAATCAATAATTCCATTACTATTCGGCAATCATGAACAGATCGATGCGCAAGAGTGACATTAAATGGCTGCCTACTGCAAAATCGATATCAAAATGCTTGTAAAATATGAATTTATATGTTTATTTTAAAAGTAATACCCTTAAAACCTAGCTTAAAATCCAAACGCGTATGGTTACCTTAATAAAAACCCCTTAAAATGTAGCTAAAGGTTGCAGCTTTATCAAATTAAATCAATAATTCCATTACTATTCGGCAATCATGAACAGATCGATGCGCAAGAGTGACATTAAATGGCTGCCTACTGCAAAATCGATATCAAAATGCTTGTAAAATATGAATTTATATGTTTATTTTAAAAGTAATACCCTTAAAACCTAGCTTAAAATCCAAACGCGTATGGTTACCTTAATAAAAACCCCTTAAAATGTAGCTAAAGGTTGCAGCTTTATCAAATTAAATCAATAATTCCATTACTATTCGGCAATCATGAACAGATCGATGCGCAAGAGTGACATTAAATGGCTGCCTACTGCAAAATCGATATCAAAATGCTTGTAAAATATGAATTTATATGTTTATTTTAAAAGTAATACCCTTAAAACCTAGCTTAAAATCCAAACGCGTATGGTTACCTTAATAAAAACCCCTTAAAATGTAGCTAAAGGTTGCAGCTTTATCAAATTAAATCAATAATTCCATTACTATTCGGCAATCATGAACAGATCGATGCGCAAGAGTGACATTAAATGGCTGCCTACTGCAAAATCGATATCAAAATGCTTGTAAAATATGAATTTATATGTTTATTTTAAAAGTAATACCCTTAAAACCTAGCTGGAGTCTTGTGTATTCTATCTTAGTCTGTCGTCTCTGTGTACCTCGACCGTCTTCCATTCATTGGGTCTATTTATCTTCCCTTCCGGACGTATCCTACACTAGTACCTTACGACAGCAAACTTGCTAATTGTGAAAATTTAGCTAAAGGTTGCAGTTTTATCAAATTAAATCAATAATTCCATTACTATTCGGCAATCATGAACAGATCGATGCGCAAGAGTGACATTAAATGGCTGCCTACTGCAAAATCGATATCAAAATGCTTGTAAAATATGAATTTATATGTTTATTTTAAAAGTAATACCCTTAAAACCTAGCTGGAGTCTTGTGTATTCTATCTTAGTCTGTCGTCTCTGTGTACCTCGACCGTCTTCCATTCATTGGGTCTATTTATCTTCCCTTCCGGACGTATCCTACACTAGTACCTTACGACAGCAAACTTGCTAATTGTGAAAATTTAGCTAAAGGTTGCAGTTTTATCAAATTAAATCAATAATTCCATTACTATTCGGCAATCATGAACAGATCGATGCGCAAGAGTGACATTAAATGGCTGCCTACTGCAAAATCGATATCAAAATGCTTGTAAAATATGAATTTATATGTTTATTTTAAAAGTAATACCCTTAAAACCTAGCTTAAAATCCAAACGCGTATGGTTACCTTAATAAAACCCCCTTAAAATGTAGCTAAAGGTTGCAGCTTTATCAAATTAAATCAATAATTCCATTACTATTCGGCAATCATGAACAGATCGATGCGCAAGAGTGACATTAAATGGCTGCCTACTGCAAAATCGATATCAAAATGCTTGTAAAATATGAATTTATATGTTTATTTTAAAAGTAATACCCTTAAAACCTAGCTTAAAATCCAAACGCGTATGGTTACCTTAATAAAAACCCCTTAAAATGTAGCTAAAGTTTGCAGCTTTATCAAATTAAATCAATAATTCCATTACTATTCGGCAATCATGAACAGATCGATGCGCAAGAGTGACATTAAATGGCTGCCTACTGCAAAATCGATATCAAAATGCTTGTAAAATATGAATTTATATGTTTATTTTAAAAGTAATACCCTTAAAACCTAGCTTAAAATCCAAACGCGTATGGTTACCTTAATAAAAACCCCTTAAAATGTAGCTAAAGGTTGCAGCTTTATCAAATTAAATCAATAATTCCATTACTATTCGGCAATCATGAACAGATCGATGCGCAAGAGTGACATTAAATGGCTGCCTACTGCAAAATCGATATCAAAATGCTTGTAAAATATGAATTTATATGTTTATTTTAAAAGTAATACCCTTAAAACCTAGCTTAAAATCCAAACGCGTATGGTTACCTTAATAAAAACCCCTTAAAATGTAGCTAAAGGTTGCAGCTTTATCAAATTAAATCAATAATTCCATTACTATTCGGCAATCATGAACAGATCGATGCGCAAGAGTGACATTAAATGGCTGCCTACTGCAAAATCGATATCAAAATGCTTGTAAAATATGAATTTATATGTTTATTTTAAAAGTAATACCCTTAAAACCTAGCTTAAAATCCAAACGCGTATGGTTACCTTAATAAAAACCCCTTAAAATGTAGCTAAAGGTTGCAGCTTTATCAAATTAAATCAATAATTCCATTACTATTCGGCAATCATGAACAGATCGATGCGCAAGAGTGACATTAAATGGCTGCCTACTGCAAAATCGATATCAAAATGCTTGTAAAATATGAATTTATATGTTTATTTTAAAAGTAATACCCTTAAAACCTAGCTTAAAATCCAAACGCGTATGGTTACCTTAATAAAAACCCCTTAAAATGTAGCTAAAGGTTGCAGCTTTATCAAATTAAATCAATAATTCCATTACTATTCGGCAATCATGAACAGATCGATGCGCAAGAGTGACATTAAATGGCTGCCTACTGCAAAATCGATATCAAAATGCTTGTAAAATATGAATTTATATGTTTATTTTAAAAGTAATACCCTTAAAACCTAGCTTAAAATCCAAACGCGTATGGTTACCTTAATAAAAACCCCTTAAAATATAGCTAAAGGTTGCAGCTTTATCAAATTAAATCAATAATTCCATTACTATTCGGCAATCATGAACAGATCGATGCGCAAGAGTGACATTAAATGGCTGCCTACTGCAAAATCGATATCAAAATGCTTGTAAAATATGAATTTATATGTTTATTTTAAAAGTAATACCCTTAAAACCTAGCTTAAAATCCAAACGCGTATGGTTACCTTAATAAAAACCCCTTAAAATGTAGCTAAAGGTTGCAGCTTTATCAAATTAAATCAATAATTCCATTACTATTCGGCAATCATGAACAGATCGATGCGCAAGAGTGACATTAAATGGCTGCCTACTGCAAAATCGATATCAAAATGCTTGTAAAATATGAATTTATATGTTTATTTTAAAAGTAATACCCTTAAAACCTAGCTTAAAATCCAAACGCGTATGGTTACCTTAATAAAAACCCCTTAAAATGTAGCTAAAGGTTGCAGCTTTATCAAATTAAATCAATAATTCCATTACTATTCGGCAATCATGAACAGATCGATGCGCAAGAGTGACATTAAATGGCTGCCTACTGCAAAATCGATATCAAAATGCTTGTAAAATATGAATTTATATGTTTATTTTAAAAGTAATACCCTTAAAACCTAGCTTAAAATCCAAACGCGTATGGTTACCTTAATAAAAACCCCTTAAAATGTAGCTAAAGGTTGCAGCTTTATCAAATTAAATCAATAATTCCATTACTATTCGGCAATCATGAACAGATCGATGCGCAAGAGTGACATTAAATGGCTGCCTACTGCAAAATCGATATCAAAATGCTTGTAAAATATGAATTTATATGTTTATTTTAAAAGTAATACCCTTAAAACCTAGCTTAAAATCCAAACGCGTATGGTTACCTTAATAAAAACCCCTTAAAATGTAGCTAAAGGTTGCAGCTTTATCAAATTAAATCAATAATTCCATTACTATTCGGCAATCATGAACAGATCGATGCGCAAGAGTGACATTAAATGGCTGCCTACTGCAAAATCGATATCAAAATGCTTGTAAAATATGAATTTATATGTTTATTTTAAAAGTAATACCCTTAAAACCTAGCTTAAAATCCAAACGCGTATGGTTACCTTAATAAAAACCCCTTAAAATGTAGCTAAAGGTTGCAGCTTTATCAAATTAAATCAATAATTCCATTACTATTCGGCAATCATGAACAGATCGATGCGCAAGAGTGACATTAAATGGCTGCCTACTGCAAAATCGATATCAAAATGCTTGTAAAATATGAATTTATATGTTTATTTTAAAAGTAATACCCTTAAAACCTAGCTTAAAATCCAAACGCGTATGGTTACCTTAATAAAAACCCCTTAAAATGTAGCTAAAGGTTGCAGCTTTATCAAATTAAATCAATAATTCCATTACTATTCGGCAATCATGAACAGATCGATGCGCAAGAGTGACATTAAATGGCTGCCTACTGCAAAATCGATATCAAAATGCTTGTAAAATATGAATTTATATGTTTATTTTAAAAGTAATACCCTTAAAACCTAGCTTAAAATCCAAACGCGTATGGTTACCTTAATAAAAACCCCTTAAAATGTAGCTAAAGGTTGCAGCTTTATCAAATTAAATCAATAATTCCATTACTATTCGGCAATCATGAACAGATCGATGCGCAAGAGTGACATTAAATGGCTGCCTACTGCAAAATCGATATCAAAATGCTTGTAAAATATGAATTTATATGTTTATTTTAAAAGTAATACCCTTAAAACCTAGCTTAAAATCCAAACGCGTATGGTTACCTTAATAAAAACCCCTTAAAATGTAGCTAAAGGTTGCAGCTTTATCAAATTAAATCAATAATTCCATTACTATTCGGCAATCATGAACAGATCGATGCGCAAGAGTGACATTAAATGGCTGCCTACTGCAAAATCGATATCAAAATGCTTGTAAAATATGAATTTATATGTTTATTTTAAAAGTAATACCCTTAAAACCTAGCTTAAAATCCAAACGCGTATGGTTACCTTAATAAAAACCCCTTAAAATGTAGCTAAAGGTTGCAGCTTTATCAAATTAAATCAATAATTCCATTACTATTCGGCAATCATGAACAGATCGATGCGCAAGAGTGACATTAAATGGCTGCCTACTGCAAAATCGATATCAAAATGCTTGTAAAATATGAATTTATATGTTTATTTTAAAAGTAATACCCTTAAAACCTAGCTTAAAATCCAAACGCGTATGGTTACCTTAATAAAAACCCCTTAAAATGTAGCTAAAGGTTGCAGCTTTATCAAATTAAATCAATAATTCCATTACTATTCGGCAATCATGAACAGATCGATGCGCAAGAGTGACATTAAATGGCTGCCTACTGCAAAATCGATATCAAAATGCTTGTAAAATATGAATTTATATGTTTATTTTAAAAGTAATACCCTTAAAACCTAGCTTAAAATCCAAACGCGTATGGTTACCTTAATAAAAACCCCTTAAAATGTAGCTAAAGGTTGCAGCTTTATCAAATTAAATCAATAATTCCATTACTATTCGGCAATCATGAACAGATCGATGCGCAAGAGTGACATTAAATGGCTGCCTACTGCAAAATCGATATCAAAATGCTTGTAAAATATGAATTTATATGTTTATTTTAAAAGTAATACCCTTAAAACCTAGCTTAAAATCCAAACGCGTATGGTTACCTTAATAAAAACCCCTTAAAATGTAGCTAAAGGTTGCAGCTTTATCAAATTAAATCAATAATTCCATTACTATTCGGCAATCATGAACAGATCGATGCGCAAGAGTGACATTAAATGGCTGCCTACTGCAAAATCGATATCAAAATGCTTGTAAAATATGAATTTATATGTTTATTTTAAAAGTAATACCCTTAAAACCTAGCTTAAAATCCAAACGCGTATGGTTACCTTAATAAAAACCCCTTAAAATGTAGCTAAAGGTTGCAGCTTTATCAAATTAAATCAATAATTCCATTACTATTCGGCAATCATGAACAGATCGATGCGCAAGAGTGACATTAAATGGCTGCCTACTGCAAAATCGATATCAAAATGCTTGTAAAATATGAATTTATATGTTTATTTTAAAAGTAATACCCTTAAAACCTAGCTTAAAATCCAAACGCGTATGGTTACCTTAATAAAAACCCCTTAAAATGTAGCTAAAGGTTGCAGCTTTATCAAATTAAATCAATAATTCCATTACTATTCGGCAATCATGAACAGATCGATGCGCAAGAGTGACATTAAATGGCTGCCTACTGCAAAATCGATATCAAAATGCTTGTAAAATATGAATTTATATGTTTATTTTAAAAGTAATACCCTTAAAACCTAGCTTAAAATCCAAACGCGTATGGTTACCTTAATAAAAACCCCTTAAAATGTAGCTAAAGGTTGCAGCTTTATCAAATTAAATCAATAATTCCATTACTATTCGGCAATCATGAACAGATCGATGCGCAAGAGTGACATTAAATGGCTGCCTACTGCAAAATCGATATCAAAATGCTTGTAAAATATGAATTTATATGTTTATTTTAAAAGTAATACCCTTAAAACCTAGCTTAAAATCCAAACGCGTATGGTTACCTTAATAAAAACCCCTTAAAATGTAGCTAAAGGTTGCAGCTTTATCAAATTAAATCAATAATTCCATTACTATTCGGCAATCATGAACAGATCGATGCGCAAGAGTGACATTAAATGGCTGCCTACTGCAAAATCGATATCAAAATGCTTGTAAAATATGAATTTATATGTTTATTTTAAAAGTAATACCCTTAAAACCTAGCTTAAAATCCAAACGCGTATGGTTACCTTAATAAAAACCCCTTAAAATGTAGCTAAAGGTTGCAGCTTTATCAAATTAAATCAATAATTCCATTACTATTCGGCAATCATGAACAGATCGATGCGCAAGAGTGACATTAAATGGCTGCCTACTGCAAAATCGATATCAAAATGCTTGTAAAATATGAATTTATATGTTTATTTTAAAAGTAATACCCTTAAAACCTAGCTTAAAATCCAAACGCGTATGGTTACCTTAATAAAAACCCCTTAAAATGTAGCTAAAGGTTGCAGCTTTATCAAATTAAATCAATAATTCCATTACTATTCGGCAATCATGAACAGATCGATGCGCAAGAGTGACATTAAATGGCTGCCTACTGCAAAATCGATATCAAAATGCTTGTAAAATATGAATTTATATGTTTATTTTAAAAGTAATACCCTTAAAACCTAGCTTAAAATCCAAACGCGTATGGTTACCTTAATAAAAACCCCTTAAAATGTAGCTAAAGGTTGCAGCTTTATCAAATTAAATCAATAATTCCATTACTATTCGGCAATCATGAACAGATCGATGCGCAAGAGTGACATTAAATGGCTGCCTACTGCAAAATCGATATCAAAATGCTTGTAAAATATGAATTTATATGTTTATTTTAAAAGTAATACCCTTAAAACCTAGCTTAAAATCCAAACGCGTATGGTTACCTTAATAAAAACCCCTTAAAATGTAGCTAAAGGTTGCAGCTTTATCAAATTAAATCAATAATTCCATTACTATTCGGCAATCATGAACAGATCGATGCGCAAGAGTGACATTAAATGGCTGCCTACTGCAAAATCGATATCAAAATGCTTGTAAAATATGAATTTATATGTTTATTTTAAAAGTAATACCCTTAAAACCTAGCTTAAAATCCAAACGCGTATGGTTACCTTAATAAAAACCCCTTAAAATGTAGCTAAAGGTTGCAGCTTTATCAAATTAAATCAATAATTCCATTACTATTCGGCAATCATGAACAGATCGATGCGCAAGAGTGACATTAAATGGCTGCCTACTGCAAAATCGATATCAAAATGCTTGTAAAATATGAATTTATATGTTTATTTTAAAAGTAATACCCTTAAAACCTAGCTTAAAATCCAAACGCGTATGGTTACCTTAATAAAAACCCCTTAAAATGTAGCTAAAGGTTGCAGCTTTATCAAATTAAATCAATAATTCCATTACTATTCGGCAATCATGAACAGATCGATGCGCAAGAGTGACATTAAATGGCTGCCTACTGCAAAATCGATATCAAAATGCTTGTAAAATATGAATTTATATGTTTATTTTAAAAGTAATACCCTTAAAACCTAGCTTAAAATCCAAACGCGTATGGTTACCTTAATAAAAACCCCTTAAAATGTAGCTAAAGGTTGCAGCTTTATCAAATTAAATCAATAATTCCATTACTATTCGGCAATCATGAACAGATCGATGCGCAAGAGTGACATTAAATGGCTGCCTACTGCAAAATCGATATCAAAATGCTTGTAAAATATGAATTTATATGTTTATTTTAAAAGTAATACCCTTAAAACCTAGCTTAAAATCCAAACGCGTATGGTTACCTTAATAAAAACCCCTTAAAATGTAGCTAAAGGTTGCAGCTTTATCAAATTAAATCAATAATTCCATTACTATTCGGCAATCATGAACAGATCGATGCGCAAGAGTGACATTAAATGGCTGCCTACTGCAAAATCGATATCAAAATGCTTGTAAAATATGAATTTATATGTTTATTTTAAAAGTAATACCCTTAAAACCTAGCTTAAAATCCAAACGCGTATGGTTACCTTAATAAAAACCCCTTAAAATGTAGCTAAAGGTTGCAGCTTTATCAAATTAAATCAATAATTCCATTACTATTCGGCAATCAGAACAGATCGATGCGCATAGAGTGACATTAAATGGCTGCCTACTGCAAAATCGATATCAAAATGCTTGTAAAATATGAATTTATATGTTTATTTTAAAAGTAATACCCTTAAAACCTAGCTTAAAATCCAAACGCGTATGGTTACCTTAATAAAAACCCCTTAAAATGTAGCTAAAGGTTGCAGCTTTATCAAATTAAATCAATAATTCCATTACTATTCGGCAATCATGAACAGATCGATGCGCAAGAGTGACATTAAATGGCTGCCTACTGCAAAATCGATATCAAAATGCTTGTAAAATATGAATTTATATGTTTATTTTAAAAGTAATACCCTTAAAACCTAGCTTAAAATCCAAACGCGTATGGTTACCTTAATAAAAACCCCTTAAAATGTAGCTAAAGGTTGCAGCTTTATCAAATTAAATCAATAATTCCATTACTATTCGGCAATCATGAACAGATCGATGCGCAAGAGTGACATTAAATGGCTGCCTACTGCAAAATCGATATCAAAATGCTTGTAAAATATGAATTTATATGTTTATTTTAAAAGTAATACCCTTAAAACCTAGCTTAAAATCCAAACGCGTATGGTTACCTTAATAAAAACCCCTTAAAATGTAGCTAAAGGTTGCAGCTTTATCAAATTAAATCAATAATTCCATTACTATTCGGCAATCATGAACAGATCGATGCGCAAGAGTGACATTAAATGGCTGCCTACTGCAAAATCGATATCAAAATGCTTGTAAAATATGAATTTATATGTTTATTTTAAAAGTAATACCCTTAAAACCTAGCTTAAAATCCAAACGCGTATGGTTACCTTAATAAAAACCCCTTAAAATGTAGCTAAAGGTTGCAGCTTTATCAAATTAAATCAATAATTCCATTACTATTCGGCAATCATGAACAGATCGATGCGCAAGAGTGACATTAAATGGCTGCCTACTGCAAAATCGATATCAAAATGCTTGTAAAATATGAATTTATATGTTTATTTTAAAAGTAATACCCTTAAAACCTAGCTTAAAATCCAAACGCGTATGGTTACCTTAATAAAAACCCCTTAAAATGTAGCTAAAGGTTGCAGCTTTATCAAATTAAATCAATAATTCCATTACTATTCGGCAATCATGAACAGATCGATGCGCAAGAGTGACATTAAATGGCTGCCTACTGCAAAATCGATATCAAAATGCTTGTAAAATATGAATTTATATGTTTATTTTAAAAGTAATACCCTTAAAACCTAGCTTAAAATCCAAACGCGTATGGTTACCTTAATAAAAACCCCTTAAAATGTAGCTAAAGGTTGCAGCTTTATCAAATTAAATCAATAATTCCATTACTATTCGGCAATCATGAACAGATCGATGCGCAAGAGTGACATTAAATGGCTGCCTACTGCAAAATCGATATCAAAATGCTTGTAAAATATGAATTTATATGTTTATTTTAAAAGTAATACCCTTAAAACCTAGCTTAAAATCCAAACGCGTATGGTTACCTTAATAAAAACCCCTTAAAATGTAGCTAAAGGTTGCAGCTTTATCAAATTAAATCAATAATTCCATTACTATTCGGCAATCATGAACAGATCGATGCGCAAGAGTGACATTAAATGGCTGCCTACTGCAAAATCGATATCAAAATGCTTGTAAAATATGAATTTATATGTTTATTTTAAAAGTAATACCCTTAAAACCTAGCTTAAAATCCAAACGCGTATGGTTACCTTAATAAAAACCCCTTAAAATGTAGCTAAAGGTTGCAGCTTTATCAAATTAAATCAATAATTCCATTACTATTCGGCAATCATGAACAGATCGATGCGCAAGAGTGACATTAAATGGCTGCCTACTGCAAAATCGATATCAAAATGCTTGTAAAATATGAATTTATATGTTTATTTTAAAAGTAATACCCTTAAAACCTAGCTTAAAATCCAAACGCGTATGGTTACCTTAATAAAAACCCCTTAAAATGTAGCTAAAGGTTGCAGCTTTATCAAATTAAATCAATAATTCCATTACTATTCGGCAATCATGAACAGATCGATGCGCAAGAGTGACATTAAATGGCTGCCTACTGCAAAATCGATATCAAAATGCTTGTAAAATATGAATTTATATGTTTATTTTAAAAGTAATACCCTTAAAACCTAGCTTAAAATCCAAACGCGTATGGTTACCTTAATAAAAACCCCTTAAAATGTAGCTAAAGGTTGCAGCTTTATCAAATTAAATCAATAATTCCATTACTATTCGGCAATCATGAACAGATCGATGCGCAAGAGTGACATTAAATGGCTGCCTACTGCAAAATCGATATCAAAATGCTTGTAAAATATGAATTTATATGTTTATTTTAAAAGTAATACCCTTAAAACCTAGCTTAAAATCCAAACGCGTATGGTTACCTTAATAAAAACCCCTTAAAATGTAGCTAAAGGTTGCAGCTTTATCAAATTAAATCAATAATTCCATTACTATTCGGCAATCATGAACAGATCGATGCGCAAGAGTGACATTAAATGGCTGCCTACTGCAAAATCGATATCAAAATGCTTGTAAAATATGAATTTATATGTTTATTTTAAAAGTAATACCCTTAAAACCTAGCTTAAAATCCAAACGCGTATGGTTACCTTAATAAAAACCCCTTAAAATGTAGCTAAAGGTTGCAGCTTTATCAAATTAAATCAATAATTCCATTACTATTCGGCAATCATGAACAGATCGATGCGCAAGAGTGACATTAAATGGCTGCCTACTGCAAAATCGATATCAAAATGCTTGTAAAATATGAATTTATATGTTTATTTTAAAAGTAATACCCTTAAAACCTAGCTTAAAATCCAAACGCGTATGGTTACCTTAATAAAAACCCCTTAAAATGTAGCTAAAGGTTGCAGCTTTATCAAATTAAATCAATAATTCCATTACTATTCGGCAATCATGAACAGATCGATGCGCAAGAGTGACATTAAATGGCTGCCTACTGCAAAATCGATATCAAAATGCTTGTAAAATATGAATTTATATGTTTATTTTAAAAGTAATACCCTTAAAACCTAGCTTAAAATCCAAACGCGTATGGTTACCTTAATAAAAACCCCTTAAAATGTAGCTAAAGGTTGCAGCTTTATCAAATTAAATCAATAATTCCATTACTATTCGGCAATCATGAACAGATCGATGCGCAAGAGTGACATTAAATGGCTGCCTACTGCAAAATCGATATCAAAATGCTTGTAAAATATGAATTTATATGTTTATTTTAAAAGTAATACCCTTAAAACCTAGCTTAAAATCCAAACGCGTATGGTTACCTTAATAAAAACCCCTTAAAATGTAGCTAAAGGTTGCAGCTTTATCAAATTAAATCAATAATTCCATTACTATTCGGCAATCATGAACAGATCGATGCGCAAGAGTGACATTAAATGGCTGCCTACTGCAAAATCGATATCAAAATGCTTGTAAAATATGAATTTATATGTTTATTTTAAAAGTAATACCCTTAAAACCTAGCTTAAAATCCAAACGCGTATGGTTACCTTAATAAAAACCCCTTAAAATGTAGCTAAAGGTTGCAGCTTTATCAAATTAAATCAATAATTCCATTACTATTCGGCAATCATGAACAGATCGATGCGCAAGAGTGACATTAAATGGCTGCCTACTGCAAAATCGATATCAAAATGCTTGTAAAATATGAATTTATATGTTTATTTTAAAAGTAATACCCTTAAAACCTAGCTTAAAATCCAAACGCGTATGGTTACCTTAATAAAAACCCCTTAAAATGTAGCTAAAGGTTGCAGCTTTATCAAATTAAATCAATAATTCCATTACTATTCGGCAATCATGAACAGATCGATGCGCAAGAGTGACATTAAATGGCTGCCTACTGCAAAATCGATATCAAAATGCTTGTAAAATATGAATTTATATGTTTATTTTAAAAGTAATACCCTTAAAACCTAGCTTAAAATCCAAACGCGTATGGTTACCTTAATAAAAACCCCTTAAAATGTAGCTAAAGGTTGCAGCTTTATCAAATTAAATCAATAATTCCATTACTATTCGGCAATCATGAACAGATCGATGCGCAAGAGTGACATTAAATGGCTGCCTACTGCAAAATCGATATCAAAATGCTTGTAAAATATGAATTTATATGTTTATTTTAAAAGTAATACCCTTAAAACCTAGCTTAAAATCCAAACGCGTATGGTTACCTTAATAAAAACCCCTTAAAATGTAGCTAAAGGTTGCAGCTTTATCAAATTAAATCAATAATTCCATTACTATTCGGCAATCATGAACAGATCGATGCGCAAGAGTGACATTAAATGGCTGCCTACTGCAAAACCGATATCAAAATGCTTGTAAAATATGAATTTATATGTTTATTTTAAAAGTAATACCCTTAAAACCTAGCTTAAAATCCAAACGCGTATGGTTACCTTAATAAAAACCCCTTAAAATGTAGCTAAAGGTCGCAGCTTTATCAAATTAAATCAATAATTCCATTACTATTCGGCAATCATGAACAGATCGATGCGCAAGAGTGACATTAAATGGCTGCCTACTGCAAAATCGATATCAAAATGCTTGTAAAATATGAATTTATATGTTTATTTTAAAAGTAATACCCTTAAAACCTAGCTTAAAATCCAAACGCGTATGGTTACCTTAATAAAAACCCCTTAAAATGTAGCTAAAGGTTGCAGCTTTATCAAATTAAATCAATAATTCCATTACTATTCGGCAATCATGAACAGATCGATGCGCAAGAGTGACATTAAATGGCTGCCTACTGCAAAATCGATATCAAAATGCTTGTAAAATATGAATTTATATGTTTATTTTAAAAGTAATACCCTTAAAACCTAGCTTAAAATCCAAACGCGTATGGTTACCTTAATAAAAACCCCTTAAAATGTAGCTAAAGGTTGCAGCTTTATCAAATTAAATCAATAATTCCATTACTATTCGGCAATCATGAACAGATCGATGCGCAAGAGTGGCATTAAATGGCTGCCTACTGCAAAATCGATATCAAAATGCTTGTAAAATATGAATTTATATGTTTATTTTAAAAGTAATACCCTTAAAACCTAGCTTAAAATCCAAACGCGTATGGTTACCTTAATAAAAACCCCTTAAAATGTAGCTAAAGGTTGCAGCTTTATCAAATTAAATCAATAATTCCATTACTATTCGGCAATCATGAACAGATCGATGCGCAAGAGTGACATTAAATGGCTGCCTACTGCAAAACCGATATCAAAATGCTTGTAAAATATGAATTTATATGTTTATTTTAAAAGTAATACCCTTAAAACCTAGCTTAAAATCCAAACGCGTATGGTTACCTTAATAAAAACCCCTTAAAATGTAGCTAAAGGTTGTAGCTTGGCTGCCTACTGCAAAATCGATATCAAAATGCTTGTAAAATATGAATTTATATGTTTATTTTAAAAGTAATACCCTTAAAACCTAGCTTAAAATCCAAACGCGTATGGTTACCTTAATAAAAACCCCTTAAAATGTAGCTAAAGGTTGCAGCTTTATCAAATTAAATCAATAATTCCATTACTATTCGGCAATCATGAACAGATCGATGCGCAAGAGTGACATTAAATGGCTGCCTACTGCAAAATCGATATCAAAATGCTTGTAAAATATGAATTTATATGTTTATTTTAAAAGTAATACCCTTAAAACCTAGCTTAAAATCCAAACGCGTATGGTTACCTTAATAAAAACCCCTTAAAATGTAGCTAAAGGTTGCAGCTTTATCAAATTAAATCAATAATTCCATTACTATTCGGCAATCATGAACAGATCGATGCGCAAGAGTGACATTAAATGGCTGCCTACTGCAAAACCGATATCAAAATGCTTGTAAAATATGAATTTATATGTTTATTTTAAAAGTAATACCCTTAAAACCTAGCTTAAAATCCAAACGCGTATGGTTACCTTAATAAAAACCCCTTAAAATGTAGCTAAAGGTTGCAGCTTTATCAAATTAAATCAATAATTCCATTACTATTCGGCAATCATGAACAGATCGATGCGCAAGAGTGACATTAAATGGCTGCCTACTGCAAAATCGATATCAAAATGCTTGTAAAATATGAATTTATATGTTTATTTTAAAAGTAATACCCTTAAAACCTAGCTTAAAATCCAAACGCGTATGGTTACCTTAATAAAAACCCCTTAAAATGTAGCTAAAGGTTGCAGCTTTATCAAATTAAATCAATAATTCCATTACTATTCGGCAATCATGAACAGATCGATGCGCAAGAGTGACATTAAATGGCTGCCTACTGCAAAATCGATATCAAAATGCTTGTAAAATATGAATTTATATGTTTATTTTAAAAGTAATACCCTTAAAACCTAGCTTAAAATCCAAACGCGTATGGTTACCTTAATAAAAACCCCTTAAAATGTAGCTAAAGGTTGCAGCTTTATCAAATTAAATCAATAATTCCATTACTATTCGGCAATCATGAACAGATCGATGCGCAAGAGTGGCATTAAATGGCTGCCTACTGCAAAATCGATATCAAAATGCTTGTAAAATATGAATTTATATGTTTATTTTAAAAGTAATACCCTTAAAACCTAGCTTAAAATCCAAACGCGTATGGTTACCTTAATAAAAACCCCTTAAAATGTAGCTAAAGGTTGCAGCTTTATCAAATTAAATCAATAATTCCATTACTATTCGGCAATCATGAACAGATCGATGCGCAAGAGTGACATTAAATGGCTGCCTACTGCAAAACCGATATCAAAATGCTTGTAAAATATGAATTTATATGTTTATTTTAAAAGTAATACCCTTAAAACCTAGCTTAAAATCCAAACGCGTATGGTTACCTTAATAAAAACCCCTTAAAATGTAGCTAAAGGTTGTAGCTTTATCAAATTAAATCAATAATTCCATTACTATTCGGCAATCATGAACAGATCGATGCGCAAGAGTGACATTAAATGGCTGCCTACTGCAAAATCGATATCAAAATGCTTGTAAAATATGAATTTATATGTTTATTTTAAAAGTAATACCCTTAAAACCTAGCTTAAAATCCAAACGCGTATGGTTACCTTAATAAAAACCCCTTAAAATGTAGCTAAAGGTTGCAGCTTTATCAAATTAAATCAATAATTCCATTACTATTCGGCAATCATGAACAGATCGATGCGCAAGAGTGACATTAAATGGCTGCCTACTGCAAAATCGATATCAAAATGCTTGTAAAATATGAATTTATATGTTTATTTTAAAAGTAATACCCTTAAAACCTAGCTTAAAATCCAAACGCGTATGGTTACCTTAATAAAAACCCCTTAAAATGTAGCTAAAGGTTGCAGCTTTATCAAATTAAATCAATAATTCCATTACTATTCGGCAATCATGAACAGATCGATGCGCAAGAGTGACATTAAATGGCTGCCTACTGCAAAATCGATATCAAAATGCTTGTAAAATATGAATTTATATGTTTATTTTAAAAGTAATACCCTTAAAACCTAGCTTAAAATCCAAACGCGTATGGTTACCTTAATAAAAACCCCTTAAAATGTAGCTAAAGGTTGCAGCTTTATCAAATTAAATCAATAATTCCATTACTATTCGGCAATCATGAACAGATCGATGCGCAAGAGTGGCATTAAATGGCTGCCTACTGCAAAATCGATATCAAAATGCTTGTAAAATATGAATTTATATGTTTATTTTAAAAGTAATACCCTTAAAACCTAGCTTAAAATCCAAACGCGTATGGTTACCTTAATAAAAACCCCTTAAAATGTAGCTAAAGGTTGCAGCTTTATCAAATTAAATCAATAATTCCATTACTATTCGGCAATCATGAACAGATCGATGCGCAAGAGTGACATTAAATGGCTGCCTACTGCAAAACCGATATCAAAATGCTTGTAAAATATGAATTTATATGTTTATTTTAAAAGTAATACCCTGAAAACCTAGCTTAAAATCCAAACGCGTATGGTTACCTTAATAAAAACCCCTTAAAATGTAGCTAAAGGTTGTAGCTTTATCAAATTAAATCAATAATTCCATTACTATTCGGCAATCATGAACAGATCGATGCGCAAGAGTGACATTAAATGGCTGCCTACTGCAAAATCGATATCAAAATGCTTGTAAAATATGAATTTATATGTTTATTTTAAAAGTAATACCCTTAAAACCTAGCTTAAAATCCAAACGCGTATGGTTACCTTAATAAAAACCCCTTAAAATGTAGCTAAAGGTTGCAGCTTTATCAAATTAAATCAATAATTCCATTACTATTCGGCAATCATGAACAGATCGATGCGCAAGAGTGACATTAAATGGCTGCCTACTGCAAAATCGATATCAAAATGCTTGTAAAATATGAATTTATATGTTTATTTTAAAAGTAATACCCTTAAAACCTAGCTTAAAATCCAAACGCGTATGGTTACCTTAATAAAAACCCCTTAAAATGTAGCTAAAGGTTGCAGCTTTATCAAATTAAATCAATAATTCCATTACTATTCGGCAATCATGAACAGATCGATGCGCAAGAGTGACATTAAATGGCTGCCTACTGCAAAATCGATATCAAAATGCTTGTAAAATATGAATTTATATGTTTATTTTAAAAGTAATACCCTTAAAACCTAGCTTAAAATCCAAACGCGTATGGTTACCTTAATAAAAACCCCTTAAAATGTAGCTAAAGGTTGCAGCTTTATCAAATTAAATCAATAATTCCATTACTATTCGGCAATCATGAACAGATCGATGCGCAAGAGTGACATTAAATGGCTGCCTACTGCAAAATCGATATCAAAATGCTTGTAAAATATTAATTTATATGTTTATTTTAAAAGTAATACCCTTAAAACCTAGCTTAAAATCCAAACGCGTATGGTTACCTTAATAAAAACCCCTTAAAATGTAGCTAAAGGTTGCAGCTTTATCAAATTAAATCAATAATTCCATTACTATTCGGCAATCATGAACAGATCGATGCGCAAGAGTGACATTAAATGGCTGCCTACTACAAAACCGATATCAAAATGCTTGTAAAATATGAATTTATATGTTTATTTTAAAAGTAATACCCTTAAAACCTAGCTTAAAATCCAAACGCGTATGGTTACCTTAATAAAAACCCCTTAAAATGTAGCTAAAGGTTGTAGCTTTATCAAATTAAATCAATAATTCCATTACTATTCGGCAATCATGAACAGATCGATGCGCAAGAGTGACATTAAATGGCTGCCTACTGCAAAATCGATATCAAAATGCTTGTAAAATATGAATTTATATGTTTATTTTAAAAGTAATACCCTTAAAACCTAGCTTAAAATCCAAACGCGTATGGTTACCTTAATAAAAACCCCTTAAAATGTAGCTAAAGGTTGCAGCTTTATCAAATTAAATCAATAATTCCATTACTATTCGGCAATCATGAACAGATCGATGCGCAAGAGTGACATTAAATGGCTGCCTACTGCAAAATCGATATCAAAATGCTTGTAAAATATGAATTTATATGTTTATTTTAAAAGTAATACCCTTAAAACCTAGCTTAAAATCCAAACGCGTATGGTTACCTTAATAAAAACCCCTTAAAATGTAGCTAAAGGTTGCAGCTTTATCAAATTAAATCAATAATTCCATTCCTATTCGGCAATCATGAACAGATCGATGCGCAAGAGTGACATTAAATGGCTGCCTACTGCAAAACCGATATCAAAATGCTTGTAAAATATGAATTTATATGTTTATTTTAAAAGTAATACCCTTAAAACCTAGCTTAAAATCCAAACGCGTATGGTTACCTTAATAAAAACCCCTTAAAATGTAGCTAAAGGTTGTAGCTTTATCAAATTAAATCAATAATTCCATTACTATTCGGCAATCATGAACAGATCGATGCGCAAGAGTGACATTAAATGGCTGCCTACTGCAAAATCGATATCAAAATGCTTGTAAAATATGAATTTATATGTTTATTTTAAAAGTAATACCCTTAAAACCTAGCTTAAAATCCAAACGCGTATGGTTACCTTAATAAAAACCCCTTAAAATGTAGCTAAAGGTTGCAGCTTTATCAAATTAAATCAATAATTCCATTACTATTCGGCAATCATGAACAGATCGATGCGCAAGAGTGACATTAAATGGCTGCCTACTGCAAAATCGATATCAAAATGCTTGTAAAATATGAATTTATATGTTTATTTTAAAAGTAATACCCTTAAAACCTAGCTTAAAATCCAAACGCGTATGGTTACCTTAATAAAAACCCCTTAAAATGTAGCTAAAGGTTGCAGCTTTATCAAATTAAATCAATAATTCCATTACTATTCGGCAATCATGAACAGATCGATGCGCAAGAGTGACATTAAATGGCTGCCTACTGCAAAACCGATATCAAAATGCTTGTAAAATATGAATTTATATGTTTATTTTAAAAGTAATACCCTTAAAACCTAGCTTAAAATCCAAACGCGTATGGTTACCTTAATAAAAACCCCTTAAAATGTAGCTAAAGGTTGCAGCTTTATCAAATTAAATCAATAATTCCATTACTATTCGGCAATCATGAACAGATCGATGCGCAAGAGTGACATTAAATGGCTGCCTACTGCAAAATCGATATCAAAATGCTTGTAAAATATGAATTTATATGTTTATTTTAAAAGTAATACCCTTAAAACCTAGCTTAAAATCCAAACGCGTATGGTTACCTTAATAAAAACCCCTTAAAATGTAGCTAAAGGTTGCAGCTTTATCAAATTAAATCAATAATTCCATTACTATTCGGCAATCATGAACAGATCGATGCGCAAGAGTGACATTAAATGGCTGCCTACTGCAAAATCGATATCAAAATGCTTGTAAAATATGAATTTATATGTTTATTTTAAAAGTAATACCCTTAAAAACTAGCTTAAAATCCAAACGCGTATGGTTACCTTAATAAAAACCCCTTAAAATGTAGCTAAAGGTTGCAGCTTTATCAAATTAAATCAATAATTCCATTACTATTCGGCAATCATGAACAGATCGATGCGCAAGAGTGACATTAAATTGCTGCCTACTGCAAAATCGATATCAAAATGCTTGTAAAATATGAATTTATATGTTTATTTTAAAAGTAATACCCTTAAAACCTAGCTTAAAATCCAAACGCGTATGGTTACCTTAATAAAAACCCCTTAAAATGTAGCTAAAGGTTGCAGCTTTATCAAATTAAATCAATAATTCCATTACTATTCGGCAATCATGAACAGATCGATGCGCAAGAGTGACATTAAATGGCTGCCTACTGCAAAACCGATATCAAAATGCTTGTAAAATATGAATTTATATGTTTATTTTAAAAGTAATACCCTTAAAACCTAGCTTAAAATCCAAACGCGTATGGTTACCTTAATAAAAACCCCTTAAAATGTAGCTAAAGGTTGTAGCTTTATCAAATTAAATCAATAATTCCATTACTATTCGGCAATCATGAACAGATCGATGCGCAAGAGTGACATTAAATGGCTGCCTACTGCAAAATCGATATCAAAATGCTTGTAAAATATGAATTTATATGTTTATTTTAAAAGTAATACCCTTAAAACCTAGCTTAAAATCCAAACGCGTATGGTTACCTTAATAAAAACCCCTTAAAATGTAGCTAAAGGTTGCAGCTTTATCAAATTAAATCAATAATTCCATTACTATTCGGCAATCATGAACAGATCGATGCGCAAGAGTGACATTAAATGGCTGCCTACTGCAAAACCGATATCAAAATGCTTGTAAAATATGAATTTATATGTTTATTTTAAAAGTAATACCCTTAAAACCTAGCTTAAAATCCAAACGCGTATGGTTACCTTAATAAAACCCCCTTAAAATGTAGCTAAAGGTTGCAGCTTTATCAAATTAAATCAATAATTCCATTACTATTCGGCAATCATGAACAGATCGATGCGCAAGAGTGACATTAAATGGCTGCCTACTGCAAAATCGATAGCAAAATGCTTGTAAAATATGAATTTATATGTTTATTTTAAAAGTAATACCCTTAAAACCTAGCTTAAAATCCAAACGCGTATGGTTACCTTAATAAAAACCCCTTAAAATGTAGCTAAAGGTTGCAGCTTTATCAAATTAAATCAATAATTCCATTACTATTCGGCAATCATGAACAGATCGATGCGCAAGAGTGACATTAAATGGCTGCCTACTGCAAAATCGATATCAAAATGCTTGTAAAATATGAATTTATATGTTTATTTTAAAAGTAATACCCTTAAAACCTAGCTTAAAATCCAAACGCGTATGGTTACCTTAATAAAAACCCCTTAAAATGTAGCTAAAGGTTGCAGCTTTATCAAATTAAATCAATAATTCCATTACTATTCGGCAATCATGAACAGATCGATGCGCAAGAGTGACATTAAATGGCTGCCTACTGCAAAATCGATATCAAAATGCTTGTAAAATATGAATTTATATGTTTATTTTAAAAGTAATACCCTTAAAACCTAGCTTAAAATCCAAACGCGTATGGTTACCTTAATAAAAACCCCTTAAAATGTAGCTAAAGGTTGCAGCTTTATCAAATTAAATCAATAATTCCATTACTATTCGGCAATCATGAACAGATCGATGCGCAAGAGTGACATTAAATGGCTGCCTACTGCAAAATCGATATCAAAATGCTTGTAAAATATGAATTTATATGTTTATTTTAAAAGTAATACCCTTAAAACCTAGCTTAAAATCCAAACGCGTATGGTTACCTTAATAAAAACCCCTTAAAATGTAGCTAAAGGTTGCAGCTTTATCAAATTAAATCAATAATTCCATTACTATTCGGCAATCATGAACAGATCGATGCGCAAGAGTGACATTAAATGGCTGCCTACTGCAAAATCGATATCAAAATGCTTGTAAAATATGAATTTATATGTTTATTTTAAAAGTAATACCCTTAAAACCTAGCTTAAAATCCAAACGCGTATGGTTACCTTAATAAAAACCCCTTAAAATGTAGCTAAAGGTTGCAGCTTTATCAAATTAAATCAATAATTCCATTACTATTCGGCAATCATGAACAGATCGATGCGCAAGAGTGACATTAAATGGCTGCCTACTGCAAAATCGATATCAAAATGCTTGTAAAATATGAATTTATATGTTTATTTTAAAAGTAATACCCTTAAAACCTAGCTTAAAATCCAAACGCGTATGGTTACCTTAATAAAAACCCCTTAAAATGTAGCTAAAGGTTGCAGCTTTATCAAATTAAATCAATAATTCCATTCCTATTCGGCAATCATGAACAGATCGATGCGCAAGAGTGACATTAAATGGCTGCCTACTGCAAAACCGATATCAAAATGCTTGTAAAATATGAATTTATATGTTTATTTTAAAAGTAATACCCTTAAAACCTAGCTTAAAATCCAAACGCGTATGGTTACCTTAATAAAAACCCCTTAAAATGTAGCTAAAGGTTGTAGCTTTATCAAATTAAATCAATAATTCCATTACTATTCGGCAATCATGAACAGATCGATGCGCAAGAGTGACATTAAATGGCTGCCTACTGCAAAATCGATATCAAAATGCTTGTAAAATATGAATTTATATGTTTATTTTAAAAGTAATACCCTTAAATTAATTAATTAATTGACTGGCACGACAGCCCGCTTACGCGAGACTAAGGCCTAGCTTCCCGCAACTACCCGTGTTGTGCGTGTGAATTTGTACACGGGTTGGAGGGACCTACAGTTTTATGCCGGTTCCGAACGGCAGGTTGGGAGCTTTTTCATAAGCAATTTTTACTCTCAGAGGTTTGCCATTTCCAGCTGAGAGGACAGCCACCGAAAGAGAAAACGAGTTTTCCCGTTATTTTTTTAGGTGTTATTACAGGCAGTATTTGAACCTGAGGTTGCTGCCTGCGACTCGCGGTCCAACGCACTAACCAACTGAGCCACGGCGGCTGCCTACTGCCTACTGCAAAACCGATATCAAAATGCTTGTAAAATATGAATTTATATGTTTATTTTAAAAGTAATACCCTTAAAACCTAGCTTAAAATCCAAACGCGTATGGTTACCTTAATAAAAACCCCTTAAAATGTAGCTAAAGGTTGCAGCTTTATCAAATTAAATCAATAATTCCATTACTATTCGGCAATCATGAACAGATCGATGCGCAAGAGTGACATTAAATGGCTGCCTACTGCAAAATCGATATCAAAATGCTTGTAAAATATGAATTTATATGTTTATTTTAAAAGTAATACCCTTAAAACCTAGCTTAAAATCCAAACGCGTATGGTTACCTTAATAAAAACCCCTTAAAATGTAGCTAAAGGTTGCAGCTTTATCAAATTAAATCAATAATTCCATTACTATTCGGCAATCATGAACAGATCGATGCGCAAGAGTGACATTAAATGGCTGCCTACTGCAAAATCGATATCAAAATGCTTGTAAAATATGAATTTATATGTTTATTTTAAAAGTAATACCCTTAAAACCTAGCTTAAAATCCAAACGCGTATGGTTACCTTAATAAAAACCCCTTAAAATGTAGCTAAAGGTTGCAGCTTTATCAAATTAAATCAATAATTCCATTACTATTCGGCAATCATGAACAGATCGATGCGCAAGAGTGACATTAAATGGCTGCCTACTGCAAAATCGATATCAAAATGCTTGTAAAATATGAATTTATATGTTTATTTTAAAAGTAATACCCTTAAAACCTAGCTTAAAATCCAAACGCGTATGGTTACCTTAATAAAAACCCCTTAAAATGTAGCTAAAGGTTGCAGCTTTATCAAATTAAATCAATAATTCCATTACTATTCGGCAATCATGAACAGATCGATGCGCAAGAGTGACATTAAATGGCTGCCTACTGCAAAATCGATATCAAAATGCTTGCAAAATATGAATTTATATGTTTATTTTAAAAGTAATACCCTTAAAACCTAGCTTAAAATCCAAACGCGTATGGTTACCTTAATAAAAACCCCTTAAAATGTAGCTAAAGGTTGCAGCTTTATCAAATTAAATCAATAATTCCATTACTATTCGGCAATCATGAACAGATCGATGCGCAAGAGTGACATTAAATGGCTGCCTACTGCAAAATCGATATCAAAATGCTTGTAAAATATGAATTTATATGTTTATTTTAAAAGTAATACCCTTAAAACCTAGCTTAAAATCCAAACGCGTATGGTTACCTTAATAAAAACCCCTTAAAATGTAGCTAAAGGTTGCAGCTTTATCAAATTAAATCAATAATTCCATTACTATTCGGCAATCATGAACAGATCGATGCGCAAGAGTGACATTAAATGGCTGCCTACTGCAAAATCGATATCAAAATGCTTGTAAAATATGAATTTATATGTTTATTTTAAAAGTAATACCCTTAAAACCTAGCTTAAAATCCAAACGCGTATGGTTACCTTAATAAAAACCCCTTAAAATGTAGCTAAAGGTTGCAGCTTTATCAAATTAAATCAATAATTCCATTACTATTCGGCAATCATGAACAGATCGATGCGCAAGAGTGACATTAAATGGCTGCCTACTGCAAAATCGATATCAAAATGCTTGTAAAATATGAATTTATATGTTTATTTTAAAAGTAATACCCTTAAAACCTAGCTTAAAATCCAAACGCGTATGGTTACCTTTATAAAAACCCCTTAAAATGTAGCTAAAGGTTGCAGCTTTATCAAATTAAATCAATAATTCCATTACTATTCGGCAATCATGAACAGATCGATGCGCAAGAGTGACATTAAATGGCTGCCTACTGCAAAATCGATATCAAAATGCTTGTAAAATATGAATTTATATGTTTATTTTAAAAGTAATACCCTTAAAACCTAGCTTAAAATCCAAACGCGTATGGTTACCTTAATAAAAACCCCTTAAAATGTAGCTAAAGGTTGCAGCTTTATCAAATTAAATCAATAATTCCATTACTATTCGGCAATCATGAACAGATCGATGCGCAAGAGTGACATTAAATGGCTGCCTACTGCAAAATCGATATCAAAATGCTTGTAAAATATGAATTTATATGTTTATTTTAAAAGTAATACCCTTAAAACCTAGCTTAAAATCCAAACGCGTATGGTTACCTTAATAAAAACCCCTTAAAATGTAGCTAAAGGTTGCAGCTTTATCAAATTAAATCAATAATTCCATTACTATTCGGCAATCATGAACAGATCGATGCGCAAGAGTGACATTAAATGGCTGCCTACTGCAAAATCGATATCAAAATGCTTGTAAAATATGAATTTATATGTTTATTTTAAAAGTAATACCCTTAAAACCTAGCTTAAAATCCAAACGCGTATGGTTACCTTAATAAAAACCTCTTAAAATGTAGCTAAAGGTTGCAGCTTTATCAAATTAAATCAATAATTCCATTACTATTCGGCAATCATGAACAGATCGATGCGCAAGAGTGACATTAAATGGCTGCCTACTGCAAAATCGATATCAAAATGCTTGTAAAATATGAATTTATGTGTTTATTTTAAAAGTAATACCCTTAAAACCTAGCTTAAAATCCAAACGCGTATGGTTACCTTAATAAAAACAACTTAAAATGTAGCTAAAGGTTGCAGCTTTATCAAATTAAATCAATAATTCCATTACTATTCGGCAATCATGAACAGATCGATGCGCAAGAGTGACATTAAATGGCTGCCTACTGCAAAATCGATATCAAAATGCTTGTAAAATATGAATTTATATGTTTATTTTAAAAGTAATACCCTTAAAACCTAGCTTAAAATCCAAACGCGTATGGTTACCTTAATAAAAACCCCTTAAAATGTAGCTAAAGGTTGCAGCTTTATCAAATTAAATCAATAATTCCATTACTATTCGGCAATCATGAACAGATCGATGCGCAAGAGTGACATTAAATGGCTGCCTACTGCAAAATCGATATCAAAATGCTTGTAAAATATGAATTTATATGTTTATTTTAAAAGTAATACCCTTAAAACCTAGCTTAAAATCCAAACGCGTATGGTTACCTTAATAAAAACCCCTTAAAATGTAGCTAAAGGTTGCAGCTTTATCAAATTAAATCAATAATTCCATTACTATTCGGCAATCATGAACAGATCGATGCGCAAGAGTGACATTAAATGGCTGCCT
>CAVLFC010000087.1:0-57509 GCA_963668005.1 Melieria crassipennis | reverse complement strand
TGCAGCTTTATCAAATTAAATCAATAATTCCATTACTATTCGGCAATCATGAACAGATCGATGCGCAAGAGTGACATTAAATGGCTGCCTACTGCAAAATCGATATCAAAATGCTTGTAAAATATGAATTTATATGTTTATTTTAAAAGTAATACCCTTAAAACCTAGCTTAAAATCCAAACGCGTATGGTTACCTTAATAAAAACCCCTTAAAATGTAGCTAAAGGTTGCAGCTTTATCAAATTAAATCAATAATTCCATTACTATTCGGCAATCATGAACAGATCGATGCGCAAGAGTGACATTAAATGGCTGCCTACTGCAAAATCGATATCAAAATGCTTGTAAAATATGAATTTACTAGCTGGGCCCTGCGGCTTCGCACGCAAGCTCTCTTGTTTCAACCTAATACAAATTCTGAACCCATTGTTGACCCCGTCAGATTTTAATTAAAAAAAACATATGTCTATTATCTTTGATGTCAAGTATTTCCAAAAAGTTTGAAGTCAAAAGCTCTTTAAATCATGGGTTTTCACATTTACCCTAAACAAATTCTTAACCCTAAGTTTATCACGGTAGATTTCGATTTTCTCAAAAAATGAAAAGCACATTTGAATTATTTCCCGATAGAAGTGCTTTTTGTCTAAGTTCTCCATACAAACTGTCAGCCCATTGTTGATCCCGTTAGATTTTGATTTTCAAAAAAGTGAAAAACACGTGTCAAATTATTTCTCACTAAGAGTACTTTCACAAAATTTGAATCTCAGTGGCCCCATTAATTCATGTTTTTTTACAGTTTCGCCATACAAAATTGTAACCGGTCGTTAACCCCGTCCGATTTTAATATTCGGAAATAATGAAAAACACGTATCGAGTTATTTTACATTTGAAGTACTTTCACCAAGTTTGAAGTCAAAAGGCCCAAAACAATTTGTTTCTCCATACATACTTTTAACCCGTCGTTGATCCAGTTAGATTTCGATTTTGAAAATAATGAGAAACGCGTGTCCAATTTCAGGAAGTTCGAAATCAATATGTCTCTTAAATCACTTTTCTTCATACAACACCTTAACACATTTTTGCCCATTTACACCCCGAATTTCAAAAAATCCCGTCTTAGCGGAGGTTCATTTTCAAGATGTACCTACAGTTCAAATTTCATATTTGTAGCTTCAGCGGTTTGGGCTGAGCGATGATGAATCAATCAGTCAGTCAGTCAGGACAAACAATCTATGTATATATAAATGGAGGCGGTACCACGGCCCCTTGTCCAATGCTCACAAATTTCTTCTAGTCGAATTGTGGTACTAAGTGGTAAGTTCGTACCAAGTTTCACTGGTGTATCTGTGTGTACTGCATAACTGTTGGATCATAAAAAATGTGCCACGCCCCTTGACCAACGACGATCAAATCTCATCAGTAGAATGACACATCTATGAAACGGCGGTACACCAAATTTCAATGCTGTGAGGCTTACAACTCCGAAGCTATTCCATATAAAAGATTTAAGTTCTATGGCCGGAGCCATGCCCTCTTGTTAAATACCCGCCCATTCCGTCTGTGGAAAGATATGACTAAATGGTAAATTCGTACTAAGTTTCATTGATGTGCGACTAACAGTTATGCGGATAGTTTGGGTCAAACAAATGTGCCACGCCCGTTGTACAACGCTCATAAAATTTTAACAGTAAATAATGCAATGCTGTGCGACTTACAATGCCGCAGCTATTCCACTCAAAAGAATTGAATTGTATGGGCGGTGCCACACCCCTTTGTTCAATACCCACCTTATTCCCTCTGCCGAAAGATATGATTAACTGATAGGTTCATACCAAGTTTCATTGATGTACGACTTACAGTTCTGCTGCATTAAAAATGTGCCACGCCCCTTGTTCAACGCCCATAAAATTTTAACAGTAGAATGATACATCTATAAAACGACGGTGCACCAAATTTCAATGCTGTGCGACTTACAATTCCGAAGCTATTCCACTTAAAAGATTTGAGTTGTATGGGCGGTGCCACACCCCCTTGTCCAATACCCACCCCATGCCCTCGGTCGAAGGACATGATTAAATAGAAAGTTTGTACCAAATTTAATTGATGTGTGACTTATGGTTCCAAAGTTATTGTCTAAAAATGTATTCTTGTGGTGCCACGCCCCTTTTGCCCGACATTTCTTTTTTTATAAACCTTCACGTAAACATTTTGAACAAACCCGCCGAAGGAAGTATTCAAGTTGGTCCAGTCGTTTTCGAGTTTTAAGCGGCCGAACGAACCACGTTTCATTTTTATATATATAGATATGTTTATTTTAAAAGTAATACCCTTAAAACCTAGCTTAAAATCCAAACGCGTATGGTTACCTTAATAAAAACCCCTTAAAATGTAGCTAAAGGTTGCAGCTTTATCAAATTAAATCAATAATTCCATTACTATTCGACAATCATGAACAGATCGATGCGCAAGGGTGACATTAAATGGCTGCCTACTGCAAAATCGATATCAAAATGCTTGTAAAATATGAATTTATATGTTTATTTTAAAAGTAATACCCTTAAAACCTAGCTTAAAATCCAAACGCGTATGGTTACCTTAATAAAAACCCCTTAAAATGTAGCTAAAGGTTGCAGCTTTATCAAATTAAATCAATAATTCCATTACTATTCGGCAATCATGAACAGATCGATGCGCAAGAGTGACATTAAATGGCTGCCTACTGCAAAATCGATATCAAAATGCTTGTAAAATATGAATTTATATGTTTATTTTAAAAGTAATACCCTTAAAACCTAGCTTAAAATCCAAACGCGTATGGTTACCTTAATAAAAACCCCTTAAAATGTAGCTAAAGGTTGCAGCTTTATCAAATTAAATCAATAATTCCATTACTATTCGGCAATCATGAACAGATCGATGCGCAAGAGTGACATTAAATGGCTGCCTACTGCAAAATCGATATCAAAATGCTTGTAAAATATGAATTTATATGTTTATTTTAAAAGTAATACCCTTAAAACCTAGCTTAAAATCCAAACGCGTATGGTTACCTTAATAAAAACCCCTTAAAATGTAGCTAAAGGTTGCAGCTTTATCAAATTAAATCAATAATTCCATTACTATTCGGCAATCATGAACAGATCGATGCGCAAGAGTGACATTAAATGGCTGCCTACTGCAAAATCGATATCAAAATGCTTGTAAAATATGAATTTATATGTTTATTTTAAAAGTAATACCCTTAAAACCTAGCTTAAAATCCAAACGCGTATGGTTACCTTAATAAAAACCCCTTAAAATGTAGCTAAAGGTTGCAGCTTTATCAAATTAAATCAATAATTCCATTACTATTCGGCAATCATGAACAGATCGATGCGCAAGAGTGACATTAAATGGCTGCCTACTGCAAAATCGATATCAAAATGCTTGTAAAATATGAATTTATATGTTTATTTTAAAAGTAATACCCTTAAAACCTAGCTTAAAATCCAAACGCGTATGGTTACCTTAATAAAAACCTCTTAAAATGTAGCTAAAGGTTGCAGCTTTATCAAATTAAATCAATAATTCCATTACTATTCGGCAATCATGAACAGATCGATGCGCAAGAGTGACATTAAATGGCTGCCTACTGCAAAATCGATATCAAAATGCTTGTAAAATATGAATTTATATGTTTATTTTAAAAGTAATACCCTTAAAACCTAGCTTAAAATCCAAACGCGTATGGTTACCTTAATAAAAACCTCTTAAAATGTAGCTAAAGGTTGCAGCTTTATCAAATTAAATCAATAATTCCATTACTATTCGGCAATCATGAACAGATCGATGCGCAAGAGTGACATTAAATGGCTGCCTACTGCAAAATCGATATCAAAATGCTTGTAAAATATGAATTTATATGTTTATTTTAAAAGTAATACCCTTAAAACCTAGCTTAAAATCCAAACGCGTATGGTTACCTTAATAAAAACCCCTTAAAATGTAGCTAAAGGTTGCAGCTTTATCAAATTAAATCAATAATTCCATTACTATTCGGCAATCATGAACAGATCGATGCGCAAGAGTGACATTAAATGGCTGCCTACTGCAAAATCGATATCAAAATGCTTGTAAAATATGAATTTATATGTTTATTTTAAAAGTAATACCCTTAAAACCTAGCTTAAAATCCAAACGCGTATGGTTACCTTAATAAAAACCCCTTAAAATGTAGCTAAAGGTTGCAGCTTTATCAAATTAAATCAATAATTCCATTACTATTCGGCAATCATGAACAGATCGATGCGCAAGAGTGACATTAAATGGCTGCCTACTGCAAAATCGATATCAAAATGCTTGTAAAATATGAATTTATATGTTTATTTTAAAAGTAATACCCTTAAAACCTAGCTTAAAATCCAAACGCGTATGGTTACCTTAATAAAAACCCCTTAAAATGTAGCTAAAGGTTGCAGCTTTATCAAATTAAATCAATAATTCCATTACTATTCGGCAATCATGAACAGATCGATGCGCAAGAGTGACATTAAATGGCTGCCTACTGCAAAATCGATATCAAAATGCTTGTAAAATATGAATTTATATGTTTATTTTAAAAGTAATACCCTTAAAACCTAGCTTAAAATCCAAACGCGTATGGTTACCTTAATAAAAACCCCTTAAAATGTAGCTAAAGGTTGCAGCTTTATCAAATTAAATCAATAATTCCATTACTATTCGGCAATCATGAACAGATCGATGCGCAAGAGTGACATTAAATGGCTGCCTACTGCAAAATCGATATCAAAATGCTTGTAAAATATGAATTTATATGTTTATTTTAAAAGTAATACCCTTAAAACCTAGCTTAAAATCCAAACGCGTATGGTTACCTTAATAAAAACCCCTTAAAATGTAGCTAAAGGTTGCAGCGTTATCAAATTAAATCAATAATTCCATTACTATTCGGCAATCATGAACGGATCGATGCGCAAGAGTGACATTAAATGGCTGCCTACTGCAAAATCGATATCAAAATGCTTGTAAAATATGAATTTATATGTTTATTTTAAAATACCCTTAAAACCTAGCTTAAAATCCAAACGCGTATGGTTACCTTAATAAAAACCCCTTAAAATGTAGCTAAAGGTTGCAGCTTTATCAAATTAAATCAATAATTCCATTACTATTCGGCAATCATGAACAGATCGATGCGCAAGAGTGACATTAAATGGCTGCCTACTGCAAAATCGATATCAAAATGCTTGTAAAATATGAATTTATATGTTTATTTTAAAAGTAATACCCTTAAAACCTAGCTTAAAATCCAAACGCGTATGGTTACCTTAATAAAAACCCCTTAAAATGTAGCTAAAGGTTGCAGCTTTATCAAATTAAATCAATAATTCCATTACTATTCGGCAATCATGAACAGATCGATGCGCAAGAGTGACATTAAATGGCTGCCTACTGCAAAATCGATATCAAAATGCTTGTAAAATATGAATTTATATGTTTATTTTAAAAGTAATACCCTTAAAACCTAGCTTAAAATCCAAACGCGTATGGTTACCTTAATAAAAACCCCTTAAAATGTAGCTAAAGGTTGCAGCTTTATCAAATTAAATCAATAATTCCATTACTATTCGGCAATCATGAACAGATCGATGCGCAAGAGTGACATTAAATGGCTGCCTACTGCAAAATCGATATCAAAATGCTTGTAAAATATGAATTTATATGTTTATTTTAAAAGTAATACCCTTAAAACCTAGCTTAAAATCCAAACGCGTATGGTTACCTTAATAAAAACCCCTTAAAATGTAGCTAAAGGTTGCAGCTTTATCAAATTAAATCAATAATTCCATTACTATTCGGCAATCATGAACAGATCGATGCGCAAGAGTGACATTAAATGGCTGCCTACTGCAAAATCGATATCAAAATGCTTGTAAAATATGAATTTATATGTTTATTTTAAAAGTAATACCCTTAAAACCTAGCTTAAAATCCAAACGCGTATGGTTACCTTAATAAAAACCCCTTAAAATGTAGCTAAAGGTTGCAGCTTTATCAAATTAAATCAATAATTCCATTACTATTCGGCAATCATGAACAGATCGATGCGCAAGAGTGACATTAAATGGCTGCCTACTGCAAAATCGATATCAAAATGCTTGTAAAATATGAATTTATATGTTTATTTTAAAAGTAATACCCTTAAAACCTAGCTTAAAATCCAAACGCGTATGGTTACCTTAATAAAAACCCCTTAAAATGTAGCTAAAGGTTGCAGCTTTATCAAATTAAATCAATAATTCCATTACTATTCGGCAATCATGAACAGATCGATGCGCAAGAGTGACATTAAATGGCTGCCTACTGCAAAATCGATATCAAAATGCTTGTAAAATATGAATTAATATGTTTATTTAAAAAGTAATACCCTTAAAACCTAGCTTAAAATCCAAACGCGTATGGTTACCTTAATAAAAACCCCTTAAAATGTAGCTAAAGGTTGCAGCTTTATCAAATTAAATCAATAATTCCATTACTATTCGGCAATCATGAACAGATCGATGCGCAAGAGTGACATTAAATGGCTGCCTACTGCAAAATCGATATCAAAATGCTTGTAAAATATGAATTTATATGTTTATTTTAAAAGTAATACCCTTAAAACCTAGCTTAAAATCCAAACGCGTATGGTTACCTTAATAAAAACCCCTTAAAATGTAGCTAAAGGTTGCAGCTTTATCAAATTAAATCAATAATTCCATTACTATTCGACAATCATGAACAGATCGATGCGCAAGAGTGACATTAAATGGCTGCCTACTGCAAAATCGATATCAAAATGCTTGTAAAATATGAATTTATATGTTTATTTTAAAAGTAATACCCTTAAAACCTAGCTTAAAATCCAAACGCGTATGGTTACCTTAATAAAAACCCTTTAAAATGTAGCTAAAGGTTGCAGCTTTATCAAATTAAATCAATAATTCCATTACTATTCGGCAATCATGAACAGATCGATGCGCAAGAGTGACATTAAATGGCTGCCTACTGCAAAATCGATATCAAAATGCTTGTAAAATATGAATTTATATGTTTATTTTAAAAGTAATACCCTTAAAACCTAGCTTAAAATCCAAACGCGTATGGTTACCTTAATAAAAACCTCTTAAAATGTAGCTAAAGGTTGCAGCTTTATCAAATTAAATCAATAATTCCATTACTATTCGGCAATCATGAACAGATCGATGCGCAAGAGTGACATTAAATGGCTGCCTACTGCAAAATCGATATCAAAATGCTTGTAAAATATGAATTTATATGTTTATTTTAAAAGTAATACCCTTAAAACCTAGCTTAAAATCCAAACGCGTATGGTTACCTTAATAAAAACCCCTTAAAATGTAGCTAAAGGTTGCAGCTTTATCAAATTAAATCAATAATTCCATTACTATTCGGCAATCATGAACAGATCGATGCGCAAGAGTGACATTAAATGGCTGCCTACTGCAAAATCGATATCAAAATGCTTGTAAAATATGAATTTATATGTTTATTTTAAAAGTAATACCCTTAAAACCTAGCTTAAAATCCAAACGCGTATGGTTACCTTAATAAAAACCCCTTAAAATGTAGCTAAAGGTTGCAGCTTTATCAAGTTAAATCAATAATTCCATTACTATTCGGCAATCATGAACAGATCGATGCGCAAGAGTGACATTAAATGGCTGCCTACTGCAAAATCGATATCAAAATGCTTGTAAAATATGAATTTATATGTTTATTTTAAAAGTAATACCCTTAAAACCTAGCTTAAAATCCAAACGCGTATGGTTACCTTAATAAAAACCCCTTAAAATGTAGCTAAAGGTTGCAGCTTTATCAAATTAAATCAATAATTCCATTACTATTCGGCAATCATGAACAGATCGATGCGCAAGAGTGACATTAAATGGCTGCCTACTGCAAAATCGATATCAAAATGCTTGTAAAATATGAATTTATATGTTTATTTTAAAAGTAATACCCTTAAAACCTAGCTTAAAATCCAAACGCGTATGGTTACCTTAATAAAACCCCCTTAAAATGTAGCTAAAGGTTGCAGCTTTATCAAATTAAATCAATAATTCCATTACTATTCGGCAATCATGAACAGATCGATGCGCAAGAGTGACATTAAATGGCTGCCTACTGCAAAATCGATATCAAAATGCTTGTAAAATATGAATTTATATGTTTATTTTAAAAGTAATACCCTTAAAACCTAGCTTAAAATCCAAACGCGTATGGTTACCTTAATAAAAACCCCTTAAAATGTAGCTAAAGGTTGCAGCTTTATCAAATTAAATCAATAATTCCATTACTATTCGGCAATCATGAACAGATCGATGCGCAAGAGTGACATTAAATGGCTGCCTACTGCAAAATCGATATCAAAATGCTTGTAAAATATGAATTAATATGTTTATTTAAAAAGTAATACCCTTAAAACCTAGCTTAAAATCCAAACGCGTATGGTTACCTTAATAAAAACCCCTTAAAATGTAGCTAAAGGTTGCAGCTTTATCAAATTAAATCAATAATTCCATTACTATTCGGCAATCATGAACAGATCGATGCGCAAGAGTGACATTAAATGGCTGCCTACTGCAAAATCGATATCAAAATGCTTGTAAAATATGAATTTATATGTTTATTTTAAAAGTAATACCCTTAAAACCTAGCTTAAAATCCAAACGCGTATGGTTACCTTAATAAAAACCCCTTAAAATGTAGCTAAAGGTTGCAGCTTTATCAAATTAAATCAATAATTCCATTACTATTCGACAATCATGAACAGATCGATGCGCAAGAGTGACATTAAATGGCTGCCTACTGCAAAATCGATATCAAAATGCTTGTAAAATATGAATTTATATGTTTATTTTAAAAGTAATACCCTTAAAACCTAGCTTAAAATCCAAACGCGTATGGTTACCTTAATAAAAACCCTTTAAAATGTAGCTAAAGGTTGCAGCTTTATCAAATTAAATCAATAATTCCATTACTATTCGGCAATCATGAACAGATCGATGCGCAAGAGTGACATTAAATGGCTGCCTACTGCAAAATCGATATCAAAATGCTTGTAAAATATGAATTTATATGTTTATTTTAAAAGTAATACCCTTAAAACCTAGCTTAAAATCCAAACGCGTATGGTTACCTTAATAAAAACCTCTTAAAATGTAGCTAAAGGTTGCAGCTTTATCAAATTAAATCAATAATTCCATTACTATTCGGCAATCATGAACAGATCGATGCGCAAGAGTGACATTAAATGGCTGCCTACTGCAAAATCGATATCAAAATGCTTGTAAAATATGAATTTATATGTTTATTTTAAAAGTAATACCCTTAAAACCTAGCTTAAAATCCAAACGCGTATGGTTACCTTAATAAAAACCCCTTAAAATGTAGCTAAAGGTTGCAGCTTTATCAAATTAAATCAATAATTCCATTACTATTCGGCAATCATGAACAGATCGATGCGCAAGAGTGACATTAAATGGCTGCCTACTGCAAAATCGATATCAAAATGCTTGTAAAATATGAATTTATATGTTTATTTTAAAAGTAATACCCTTAAAACCTAGCTTAAAATCCAAACGCGTATGGTTACCTTAATAAAAACCCCTTAAAATGTAGCTAAAGGTTGCAGCTTTATCAAGTTAAATCAATAATTCCATTACTATTCGGCAATCATGAACAGATCGATGCGCAAGAGTGACATTAAATGGCTGCCTACTGCAAAATCGATATCAAAATGCTTGTAAAATATGAATTTATATGTTTATTTTAAAAGTAATACCCTTAAAACCTAGCTTAAAATCCAAACGCGTATGGTTACCTTAATAAAAACCCCTTAAAATGTAGCTAAAGGTTGCAGCTTTATCAAATTAAATCAATAATTCCATTACTATTCGGCAATCATGAACAGATCGATGCGCAAGAGTGACATTAAATGGCTGCCTACTGCAAAATCGATATCAAAATGCTTGTAAAATATGAATTTATATGTTTATTTTAAAAGTAATACCCTTAAAACCTAGCTTAAAATCCAAACGCGTATGGTTACCTTAATAAAAACCCCTTAAAATGTAGCTAAAGGTTGCAGCTTTATCAAATTAAATCAATAATTCCATTACTATTCGGCAATCATGAACAGATCGATGCGCAAGGATGACATTAAATGGCTGCCTACTGCAAAATCGATATCAAAATGCTTGTAAAATATGAATTTATATGTTTATTTTAAAAGTAATACCCTTAAAACCTAGCTTAAAATCCAAACGCGTATGGTTACCTTAATAAAAACCCCTTAAAATGTAGCTAAAGGTTGCAGCTTTATCAAATTAAATCAATAATGCCATTACTATTCGGCAATCATGAACAGATCGATGCGCAAGAGTGACATTAAATGGCTGCCTACTGCAAAATCGATATCAAAATGCTTGTAAAATATGAATTTATATGTTTATTTTAAAAGTAATACCCTTAAAACCTAGCTTAAAATCCAAACGCGTATGGTTACCTTAATAAAACCCCCTTAATATGTAGCTAAAGGTTGCAGCTTTATCAAATTAAATCAATAATTCCATTACTATTCGGCAATCATGAACAGATCGATGCGCAAGAGTGACATTAAATGGCTGCCTACTGCAAAATCGATATCAAAATGCTTGTAAAATATGAATTTATATGTTTATTTTAAAAGTAATACCCTTAAAACCTAGCTTAAAATCCAAACGCGTATGGTTACCTTAATAAAAACCCCTTAAAATGTAGCTAAAGGTTGCAGCTTTATCAAATTAAATCAATAATTCCATTACTATTCGGCAATCATGAACAGATCGATGCGCAAGAGTGACATTAAATGGCTGCCTACTGCAAAATCGATATCAAAATGCTTGTAAAATATGAATTTATATGTTTATTTTAAAAGTAATACCCTTAAAACCTAGCTTAAAATCCAAACGCGTATGGTTACCTTAATAAAAACCCCTTAAAATGTAGCTAAAGGTTGCAGCTTTATCAAATTAAATCAATAATTCCATTACTATTCGGCAATCATGAACAGATCGATGCGCAAGAGTGACATTAAATGGCTGCCTACTGCAAAATCGATATCAAAATGCTTGTAAAATATGAATTTATATGTTTATTTTAAAAGTAATACCCTTAAAACCTAGCTTAAAATCCAAACGCGTATGGTTACCTTAATAAAAACCCCTTAAAATGTAGCTAAAGGTTGCAGCTTTATCAAATTAAATCAATAATTCCATTACTATTCGGCAATCATGAACAGATCGATGCGCAAGAGTGACATTAAATGGCTGCCTACTGCAAAATCGATATCAAAATGCTTGTAAAATATGAATTTATATGTTTATTTTAAAAGTAATACCCTTAAAACCTAGCTTAAAATCCAAACGCGTATGGTTACCTTAATAAAAACCCCTTAAAATGTAGCTAAAGGTTGCAGCTTTATCAAATTAAATCAATAATTCCATTACTATTCGGCAATCATGAACAGATCGATGCGCAAGAGTGACATTAAATGGCTGCCTACTGCAAAATCGACATCAAAATGCTTGTAAAATATGAATTTATATGTTTATTTTAAAAGTAATACCCTTAAAACCTAGCTTAAAATCCAAACGCGTATGGTTACCTTAATAAAAACCCCTTAAAATGTAGCTAAAGGTTGCAGCTTTATCAAATTAAATCAATAATTCCATTACTATTCGGCAATCATGAACAGATCGATGCGCAAGAGTGACATTAAATGGCTGCCTACTGCAAAATCGATATCAAAATGCTTGTAAAATATGAATTTATATGTTTATTTTAAAAGTAATACCCTTAAAACCTAGGTTAAAATCCAAACGCGTATGGTTACCTTAATAAAAACCCCTTAAAATGTAGCTAAAGGTTGCAGCTTTATCAAATTAAATCAATAATTCCATTACTATTCGGCAATCATGAACAGATCGATGCGCAAGAGTGACATTAAATGGCTGCCTACTGCAAAATCGATATCAAAATGCTTGTAAAATATGAATTTATATGTTTATTTTAAAAGTAATACCCTTAAAACCTAGCTTAAAATCCAAACGCGTATGGTTACCTTAATAAAAACCCCTTAAAATGTAGCTAAAGGTTGCAGCTTTATCAAATTAAATCAATAATTCCATTACTATTCGGCAATCATGAACAGATCGATGCGCAAGAGTGACATTAAATGGCTGCCTACTGCAAAATCGATATCAAAATGCTTGTAAAATATGAATTTATATGTTTATTTTAAAAGTAATACCCTTAAAACCTAGCTTAAAATCCAAACGCGTATGGTTACCTTAATAAAAACCCCTTAAAATGTAGCTAAAGGTTGCAGCTTTATCAAATTAAATCAATAATTCCATTACTATTCGGCAATCATGAACAGATCGATGCGCAAGACTGACATTAAATGGCTGCCTACTGCAAAATCGATATCAAAATGCTTGTAAAATATGAATTTATATGTTTATTTTAAAAGTAATACCCTTAAAACCTAGCTTAAAATCCAAACGCGTATGGTTACCTTAATAAAAACCCCTTAAAATGTAGCTAAAGGTTGCAGCTTTATCAAATTAAATCAATAATTCCATTACTATTCGGCAATCATGAACAGATCGATGCGCAAGAGTGACATTAAATGGCTGCCTACTGCAAAATCGATATCAAAATGCTTGTAAAATATGAATTTATATGTTTATTTTAAAAGTAATACCCTTAAAACCTAGCTTAAAATCCAAACGCGTATGGTTACCTTAATAAAAACCCCTTAAAATGTAGCTAAAGGTTGCAGCTTTATCAAATTAAATCCAATAATTCCATTACTATTCGGCAATCATGAACAGATCGATGCGCAAGAGTGACATTAAATGGCTGCCTACTGCAAAATCGATATCAAAATGCTTGTAAAATATGAATTTATATGTTTATTTTAAAAGTAATACCCTTAAAACCTAGCTTAAAATCCAAACGCGTATGGTTACCTTAATAAAAACCCCTTAAAATGTAGCTAAAGGTTGCAGCTTTATCAAATTAAATCAATAATTCCATTACTATTCGGCAATCATGAACAGATCGATGCGCAAGAGTGACATTAAATGGCTGCCTACTGCAAAATCGATATCAAAATGCTTGTAAAATATGAATTTATATGTTTATTTTAAAAGTAATACCCTTAAAACCTAGCTTAAAATCCAAACGCGTATGGTTACCTTAATAAAAACCCCTTAAAATGTAGCTAAAGGTTGCAGCTTTATCAAATTAAATCAATAATTCCATTACTATTCGGCAATCATGAACAGATCGATGCGCAAGAGTGACATTAAATGGCTGCCTACTGCAAAATCGATATCAAAATGCTTGTAAAATATGAATTTATATGTTTATTTTAAAAGTAATACCCTTAAAACCTAGCTTAAAATCCAAACGCGTATGGTTACCTTAATAAAAACCCCTTAAAATGTAGCTAAAGGTTGCAGCTTTATCAAATTAAATCAATAATTCCATTACTATTCGGCAATCATGAACAGATCGATGCGCAAGAGTGACATTAAATGGCTGCCTACTGCAAAATCGATATCAAAATGCTTGTAAAATATGAATTTATATGTTTATTTTAAAAGTAATACCCTTAAAACCTAGCTTAAAATCCAAACGCGTATGGTTACCTTAATAAAAACCCCTTAAAATGTAGCTAAAGGTTGCAGCTTTATCAAATTAAATCAATAATTCCATTACTATTCGGCAATCATGAACAGATCGATGCGCAAGAGTGACATTAAATGGCTGCCTACTGCAAAATCGATATCAAAATGCTTGTAAAATATGAATTTATATGTTTATTTTAAAAGTAATACCCTTAAAACCTAGCTTAAAATCCAAACGCGTATGGTTACCTTAATAAAAACCCCTTAAAATGTAGCTAAAGGTTGCAGCTTTATCAAATTAAATCAATAATTCCATTACTATTCGGCAATCATGAACAGATCGATGCGCAAGAGTGACATTAAATGGCTGCCTACTGCAAAATCGATATCAAAATGCTTGTAAAATATGAATTTATATGTTTATTTTAAAAGTAATACCCTTAAAACCTAGCTTAAAATCCAAACGCGTATGGTTACCTTAATAAAAACCCCTTAAAATGTAGCTAAAGGTTGCAGCTTTATCAAATTAAATCAATAATTCCATTACTATTCGGCAATCATGAACAGATCGATGCGCAAGAGTGACATTAAATGGCTGCCTACTGCAAAATCGATATCAAAATGCTTGTAAAATATGAATTTATATGTTTATTTTAAAAGTAATACCCTTAAAACCTAGCTTAAAATCCAAACGCGTATGGTTACCTTAATAAAAACCCCTTAAAATGTAGCTAAAGGTTGCAGCTTTATCAAATTAAATCAATAATTCCATTACTATTCGGCAATCATGAACAGATCGATGCGCAAGAGTGACATTAAATGGCTGCCTACTGCAAAATCGATATCAAAATGCTTGTAAAATATGAATTTATATGTTTATTTTAAAAGTAATACCCTTAAAACCTAGCTTAAAATCCAAACGCGTATGGTTACCTTAATAAAAACCCCTTAAAATGTAGCTAAAGGTTGCAGCTTTATCAAATTAAATCAATAATTCCATTACTATTCGGCAATCATGAACAGATCGATGCGCAAGAGTGACATTAAATGGCTGCCTACTGCAAAATCGATATCAAAATGCTTGTAAAATATGAATTTATATGTTTATTTTAAAAGTAATACCCTTAAAACCTAGCTTAAAATCCAAACGCGTATGGTTACCTTAATAAAAACCCCTTAAAATGTAGCTAAAGGTTGCAGCTTTATCAAATTAAATCAATAATTCCATTACTATTCGGCAATCATGAACAGATCGATGCGCAAGAGTGACATTAAATGGCTGCCTACTGCAAAATCGATATCAAAATGCTTGTAAAATATGAATTTATATGTTTATTTTAAAAGTAATACCCTTAAAACCTAGCTTAAAATCCAAACGCGTATGGTTACCTTAATAAAAACCCCTTAAAATGTAGCTAAAGGTTGCAGCTTTATCAAATTAAATCAATAATTCCATTACTATTCGGCAATCATGAACAGATCGATGCGCAAGAGTGACATTAAATGGCTGCCTACTGCAAAATCGATATCAAAATGCTTGTAAAATATGAATTTATATGTTTATTTTAAAAGTAATACCCTTAAAACCTAGCTTAAAATCCAAACGCGTATGGTTACCTTAATAAAAACCCCTTAAAATGTAGCTAAAGGTTGCAGCTTTATCAAATTAAATCAATAATTCCATTACTATTCGGCAATCATGAACAGATCGATGCGCAAGAGTGACATTAAATGGCTGCCTACTGCAAAATCGATATCAAAATGCTTGTAAAATATGAATTTATATGTTTATTTTAAAAGTAATACCCTTAAAACCTAGCTTAAAATCCAAACGCGTATGGTTACCTTAATAAAAACCCCTTAAAATGTAGCTAAAGGTTGCAGCTTTATCAAATTAAATCAATAATTCCATTACTATTCGGCAATCATGAACAGATCGATGCGCAAGAGTGACATTAAATGGCTGCCTACTGCAAAATCGATATCAAAATGCTTGTAAAATATGAATTTATATGTTTATTTTAAAAGTAATACCCTTAAAACCTAGCTTAAAATCCAAACGCGTATGGTTACCTTAATAAAAACCCCTTAAAATGTAGCTAAAGGTTGCAGCTTTATCAAATTAAATCAATAATTCCATTACTATTCGGCAATCATGAACAGATCGATGCGCAAGAGTGACATTAAATGGCTGCCTACTGCAAAATCGATATCAAAATGCTTGTAAAATATGAATTTATATGTTTATTTTAAAAGTAATACCCTTAAAACCTAGCTTAAAATCCAAACGCGTATGGTTACCTTAATAAAAACCCCTTAAAATGTAGCTAAAGGTTGCAGCTTTATCAAATTAAATCAATAATTCCATTACTATTCGGCAATCATGAACAGATCGATGCGCAAGAGTGACATTAAATGGCTGCCTACTGCAAAATCGATATCAAAATGCTTGTAAAATATGAATTTATATGTTTATTTTAAAAGTAATACCCTTAAAACCTAGCTTAAAATCCAAACGCGTATGGTTACCTTAATAAAAACCCCTTAAAATGTAGCTAAAGGTTGCAGCTTTATCAAATTAAATCAATAATTCCATTACTATTCGGCAATCATGAACAGATCGATGCGCAAGAGTGACATTAAATGGCTGCCTACTGCAAAATCGATATCAAAATGCTTGTAAAATATGAATTTATATGTTTATTTTAAAAGTAATACCCTTAAAACCTAGCTTAAAATCCAAACGCGTATGGTTACCTTAATAAAAACCCCTTAAAATGTAGCTAAAGGTTGCAGCTTTATCAAATTAAATCAATAATTCCATTACTATTCGGCAATCATGAACAGATCGATGCGCAAGAGTGACATTAAATGGCTGCCTACTGCAAAATCGATATCAAAATGCTTGTAAAATATGAATTTATATGTTTATTTTAAAAGTAATACCCTTAAAACCTAGCTTAAAATCCAAACGCGTATGGTTACCTTAATAAAAACCCCTTAAAATGTAGCTAAAGGTTGCAGCTTTATCAAATTAAATCAATAATTCCATTACTATTCGGCAATCATGAACAGATCGATGCGCAAGAGTGACATTAAATGGCTGCCTACTGCAAAATCGATATCAAAATGCTTGTAAAATATGAATTTATATGTTTATTTTAAAAGTAATACCCTTAAAACCTAGCTTAAAATCCAAACGCGTATGGTTACCTTAATAAAAACCCCTTAAAATGTAGCTAAAGGTTGCAGCTTTATCAAATTAAATCAATAATTCCATTACTATTCGGCAATCATGAACAGATCGATGCGCAAGAGTGACATTAAATGGCTGCCTACTGCAAAATCGATATCAAAATGCTTGTAAAATATGAATTTATATGTTTATTTTAAAAGTAATACCCTTAAAACCTAGCTTAAAATCCAAACGCGTATGGTTACCTTAATAAAAACCCCTTAAAATGTAGCTAAAGGTTGCAGCTTTATCAAATTAAATCAATAATTCCATTACTATTCGGCAATCATGAACAGATCGATGCGCAAGAGTGACATTAAATGGCTGCCTACTGCAAAATCGATATCAAAATGCTTGTAAAATATGAATTTATATGTTTATTTTAAAAGTAATACCCTTAAAACCTAGCTTAAAATCCAAACGCGTATGGTTACCTTAATAAAAACCCCTTAAAATGTAGCTAAAGGTTGCAGCTTTATCAAATTAAATCAATAATTCCATTACTATTCGGCAATCATGAACAGATCGATGCGCAAGAGTGACATTAAATGGCTGCCTACTGCAAAATCGATATCAAAATGCTTGTAAAATATGAATTTATATGTTTATTTTAAAAGTAATACCCTTAAAACCTAGCTTAAAATCCAAACGCGTATGGTTACCTTAATAAAAACCCCTTAAAATGTAGCTAAAGGTTGCAGCTTTATCAAATTAAATCAATAATTCCATTACTATTCGGCAATCATGAACAGATCGATGCGCAAGAGTGACATTAAATGGCTGCCTACTGCAAAATCGATATCAAAATGCTTGTAAAATATGAATTTATATGTTTATTTTAAAAGTAATACCCTTAAAACCTAGCTTAAAATCCAAACGCGTATGGTTACCTTAATAAAAACCCCTTAAAATGTAGCTAAAGGTTGCAGCTTTATCAAATTAAATCAATAATTCCATTACTATTCGGCAATCATGAACAGATCGATGCGCAAGAGTGACATTAAATGGCTGCCTACTGCAAAATCGATATCAAAATGCTTGTAAAATATGAATTTATATGTTTATTTTAAAAGTAATACCCTTAAAACCTAGCTTAAAATCCAAACGCGTATGGTTACCTTAATAAAAACCCCTTAAAATGTAGCTAAAGGTTGCAGCTTTATCAAATTAAATCAATAATTCCATTACTATTCGGCAATCATGAACAGATCGATGCGCAAGAGTGACATTAAATGGCTGCCTACTGCAAAATCGATATCAAAATGCTTGTAAAATATGAATTTATATGTTTATTTTAAAAGTAATACCCTTAAAACCTAGCTTAAAATCCAAACGCGTATGGTTACCTTAATAAAAACCCCTTAAAATGTAGCTAAAGGTTGCAGCTTTATCAAATTAAATCAATAATTCCATTACTATTCGGCAATCATGAACAGATCGATGCGCAAGAGTGACATTAAATGGCTGCCTACTGCAAAATCGATATCAAAATGCTTGTAAAATATGAATTTATATGTTTATTTTAAAAGTAATACCCTTAAAACCTAGCTTAAAATCCAAACGCGTATGGTTACCTTAATAAAAACCCCTTAAAATGTAGCTAAAGGTTGCAGCTTTATCAAATTAAATCAATAATTCCATTACTATTCGGCAATCATGAACAGATCGATGCGCAAGAGTGACATTAAATGGCTGCCTACTGCAAAATCGATATCAAAATGCTTGTAAAATATGAATTTATATGTTTATTTTAAAAGTAATACCCTTAAAACCTAGCTTAAAATCCAAACGCGTATGGTTACCTTAATAAAAACCCCTTAAAATGTAGCTAAAGGTTGCAGCTTTATCAAATTAAATCAATAATTCCATTACTATTCGGCAATCATGAACAGATCGATGCGCAAGAGTGACATTAAATGGCTGCCTACTGCAAAATCGATATCAAAATGCTTGTAAAATATGAATTTATATGTTTATTTTAAAAGTAATACCCTTAAAACCTAGCTTAAAATCCAAACGCGTATGGTTACCTTAATAAAAACCCCTTAAAATGTAGCTAAAGGTTGCAGCTTTATCAAATTAAATCAATAATTCCATTACTATTCGGCAATCATGAACAGATCGATGCGCAAGAGTGACATTAAATGGCTGCCTACTGCAAAATCGATATCAAAATGCTTGTAAAATATGAATTTATATGTTTATTTTAAAAGTAATACCCTTAAAACCTAGCTTAAAATCCAAACGCGTATGGTTACCTTAATAAAAACCCCTTAAAATGTAGCTAAAGGTTGCAGCTTTATCAAATTAAATCAATAATTCCATTACTATTCGGCAATCATGAACAGATCGATGCGCAAGAGTGACATTAAATGGCTGCCTACTGCAAAATCGATATCAAAATGCTTGTAAAATATGAATTTATATGTTTATTTTAAAAGTAATACCCTTAAAACCTAGCTTAAAATCCAAACGCGTATGGTTACCTTAATAAAAACCCCTTAAAATGTAGCTAAAGGTTGCAGCTTTATCAAATTAAATCAATAATTCCATTACTATTCGGCAATCATGAACAGATCGATGCGCAAGAGTGACATTAAATGGCTGCCTACTGCAAAATCGATATCAAAATGCTTGTAAAATATGAATTTATATGTTTATTTTAAAAGTAATACCCTTAAAACCTAGCTTAAAATCCAAACGCGTATGGTTACCTTAATAAAAACCCCTTAAAATGTAGCTAAAGGTTGCAGCTTTATCAAATTAAATCAATAATTCCATTACTATTCGGCAATCATGAACAGATCGATGCGCAAGAGTGACATTAAATGGCTGCCTACTGCAAAATCGATATCAAAATGCTTGTAAAATATGAATTTATATGTTTATTTTAAAAGTAATACCCTTAAAACCTAGCTTAAAATCCAAACGCGTATGGTTACCTTAATAAAAACCCCTTAAAATGTAGCTAAAGGTTGCAGCTTTATCAAATTAAATCAATAATTCCATTACTATTCGGCAATCATGAACAGATCGATGCGCAAGAGTGACATTAAATGGCTGCCTACTGCAAAATCGATATCAAAATGCTTGTAAAATATGAATTTATATGTTTATTTTAAAAGTAATACCCTTAAAACCTAGCTTAAAATCCAAACGCGTATGGTTACCTTAATAAAAACCCCTTAAAATGTAGCTAAAGGTTGCAGCTTTATCAAATTAAATCAATAATTCCATTACTATTCGGCAATCATGAACAGATCGATGCGCAAGAGTGACATTAAATGGCTGCCTACTGCAAAATCGATATCAAAATGCTTGTAAAATATGAATTTATATGTTTATTTTAAAAGTAATACCCTTAAAACCTAGCTTAAAATCCAAACGCGTATGGTTACCTTAATAAAAACCCCTTAAAATGTAGCTAAAGGTTGCAGCTTTATCAAATTAAATCAATAATTCCATTACTATTCGGCAATCATGAACAGATCGATGCGCAAGAGTGACATTAAATGGCTGCCTACTGCAAAATCGATATCAAAATGCTTGTAAAATATGAATTTATATGTTTATTTTAAAAGTAATACCCTTAAAACCTAGCTTAAAATCCAAACGCGTATGGTTACCTTAATAAAAACCCCTTAAAATGTAGCTAAAGGTTGCAGCTTTATCAAATTAAATCAATAATTCCATTACTATTCGGCAATCATGAACAGATCGATGCGCAAGAGTGACATTAAATGGCTGCCTACTGCAAAATCGATATCAAAATGCTTGTAAAATATGAATTTATATGTTTATTTTAAAAGTAATACCCTTAAAACCTAGCTTAAAATCCAAACGCGTATGGTTACCTTAATAAAAACCCCTTAAAATGTAGCTAAAGGTTGCAGCTTTATCAAATTAAATCAATAATTCCATTACTATTCGGCAATCATGAACAGATCGATGCGCAAGAGTGACATTAAATGGCTGCCTACTGCAAAATCGATATCAAAATGCTTGTAAAATATGAATTTATATGTTTATTTTAAAAGTAATACCCTTAAAACCTAGCTTAAAATCCAAACGCGTATGGTTACCTTAATAAAAACCCCTTAAAATGTAGCTAAAGGTTGCAGCTTTATCAAATTAAATCAATAATTCCATTACTATTCGGCAATCATGAACAGATCGATGCGCAAGAGTGACATTAAATGGCTGCCTACTGCAAAATCGATATCAAAATGCTTGTAAAATATGAATTTATATGTTTATTTTAAAAGTAATACCCTTAAAACCTAGCTTAAAATCCAAACGCGTATGGTTACCTTAATAAAAACCCCTTAAAATGTAGCTAAAGGTTGCAGCTTTATCAAATTAAATCAATAATTCCATTACTATTCGGCAATCATGAACAGATCGATGCGCAAGAGTGACATTAAATGGCTGCCTACTGCAAAATCGATATCAAAATGCTTGTAAAATATGAATTTATATGTTTATTTTAAAAGTAATACCCTTAAAACCTAGCTTAAAATCCAAACGCGTATGGTTACCTTAATAAAAACCCCTTAAAATGTAGCTAAAGGTTGCAGCTTTATCAAATTAAATCAATAATTCCATTACTATTCGGCAATCATGAACAGATCGATGCGCAAGAGTGACATTAAATGGCTGCCTACTGCAAAATCGATATCAAAATGCTTGTAAAATATGAATTTATATGTTTATTTTAAAAGTAATACCCTTAAAACCTAGCTTAAAATCCAAACGCGTATGGTTACCTTAATAAAAACCCCTTAAAATGTAGCTAAAGGTTGCAGCTTTATCAAATTAAATCAATAATTCCATTACTATTCGGCAATCATGAACAGATCGATGCGCAAGAGTGACATTAAATGGCTGCCTACTGCAAAATCGATATCAAAATGCTTGTAAAATATGAATTTATATGTTTATTTTAAAAGTAATACCCTTAAAACCTAGCTTAAAATCCAAACGCGTATGGTTACCTTAATAAAAACCCCTTAAAATGTAGCTAAAGGTTGCAGCTTTATCAAATTAAATCAATAATTCCATTACTATTCGGCAATCATGAACAGATCGATGCGCAAGAGTGACATTAAATGGCTGCCTACTGCAAAATCGATATCAAAATGCTTGTAAAATATGAATTTATATGTTTATTTTAAAAGTAATACCCTTAAAACCTAGCTTAAAATCCAAACGCGTATGGTTACCTTAATAAAAACCCCTTAAAATGTAGCTAAAGGTTGCAGCTTTATCAAATTAAATCAATAATTCCATTACTATTCGGCAATCATGAACAGATCGATGCGCAAGAGTGACATTAAATGGCTGCCTACTGCAAAATCGATATCAAAATGCTTGTAAAATATGAATTTATATGTTTATTTTAAAAGTAATACCCTTAAAACCTAGCTTAAAATCCAAACGCGTATGGTTACCTTAATAAAAACCCCTTAAAATGTAGCTAAAGGTTGCAGCTTTATCAAATTAAATCAATAATTCCATTACTATTCGGCAATCATGAACAGATCGATGCGCAAGAGTGACATTAAATGGCTGCCTACTGCAAAATCGATATCAAAATGCTTGTAAAATATGAATTTATATGTTTATTTTAAAAGTAATACCCTTAAAACCTAGCTTAAAATCCAAACGCGTATGGTTACCTTAATAAAAACCCCTTAAAATGTAGCTAAAGGTTGCAGCTTTATCAAATTAAATCAATAATTCCATTACTATTCGGCAATCATGAACAGATCGATGCGCAAGAGTGACATTAAATGGCTGCCTACTGCAAAATCGATATCAAAATGCTTGTAAAATATGAATTTATATGTTTATTTTAAAAGTAATACCCTTAAAACCTAGCTTAAAATCCAAACGCGTATGGTTACCTTAATAAAAACCCCTTAAAATGTAGCTAAAGGTTGCAGCTTTATCAAATTAAATCAATAATTCCATTACTATTCGGCAATCATGAACAGATCGATGCGCAAGAGTGACATTAAATGGCTGCCTACTGCAAAATCGATATCAAAATGCTTGTAAAATATGAATTTATATGTTTATTTTAAAAGTAATACCCTTAAAACCTAGCTTAAAATCCAAACGCGTATGGTTACCTTAATAAAAACCCCTTAAAATGTAGCTAAAGGTTGCAGCTTTATCAAATTAAATCAATAATTCCATTACTATTCGGCAATCATGAACAGATCGATGCGCAAGAGTGACATTAAATGGCTGCCTACTGCAAAATCGATATCAAAATGCTTGTAAAATATGAATTTATATGTTTATTTTAAAAGTAATACCCTTAAAACCTAGCTTAAAATCCAAACGCGTATGGTTACCTTAATAAAAACCCCTTAAAATGTAGCTAAAGGTTGCAGCTTTATCAAATTAAATCAATAATTCCATTACTATTCGGCAATCATGAACAGATCGATGCGCAAGAGTGACATTAAATGGCTGCCTACTGCAAAATCGATATCAAAATGCTTGTAAAATATGAATTTATATGTTTATTTTAAAAGTAATACCCTTAAAACCTAGCTTAAAATCCAAACGCGTATGGTTACCTTAATAAAAACCCCTTAAAATGTAGCTAAAGGTTGCAGCTTTATCAAATTAAATCAATAATTCCATTACTATTCGGCAATCATGAACAGATCGATGCGCAAGAGTGACATTAAATGGCTGCCTACTGCAAAATCGATATCAAAATGCTTGTAAAATATGAATTTATATGTTTATTTTAAAAGTAATACCCTTAAAACCTAGCTTAAAATCCAAACGCGTATGGTTACCTTAATAAAAACCCCTTAAAATGTAGCTAAAGGTTGCAGCTTTATCAAATTAAATCAATAATTCCATTACTATTCGGCAATCATGAACAGATCGATGCGCAAGAGTGACATTAAATGGCTGCCTACTGCAAAATCGATATCAAAATGCTTGTAAAATATGAATTTATATGTTTATTTTAAAAGTAATACCCTTAAAACCTAGCTTAAAATCCAAACGCGTATGGTTACCTTAATAAAAACCCCTTAAAATGTAGCTAAAGGTTGCAGCTTTATCAAATTAAATCAATAATTCCATTACTATTCGGCAATCATGAACAGATCGATGCGCAAGAGTGACATTAAATGGCTGCCTACTGCAAAATCGATATCAAAATGCTTGTAAAATATGAATTTATATGTTTATTTTAAAAGTAATACCCTTAAAACCTAGCTTAAAATCCAAACGCGTATGGTTACCTTAATAAAAACCCCTTAAAATGTAGCTAAAGGTTGCAGCTTTATCAAATTAAATCAATAATTCCATTACTATTCGGCAATCATGAACAGATCGATGCGCAAGAGTGACATTAAATGGCTGCCTACTGCAAAATCGATATCAAAATGCTTGTAAAATATGAATTTATATGTTTATTTTAAAAGTAATACCCTTAAAACCTAGCTTAAAATCCAAACGCGTATGGTTACCTTAATAAAAACCCCTTAAAATGTAGCTAAAGGTTGCAGCTTTATCAAATTAAATCAATAATTCCATTACTATTCGGCAATCATGAACAGATCGATGCGCAAGAGTGACATTAAATGGCTGCCTACTGCAAAATCGATATCAAAATGCTTGTAAAATATGAATTTATATGTTTATTTTAAAAGTAATACCCTTAAAACCTAGCTTAAAATCCAAACGCGTATGGTTACCTTAATAAAAACCCCTTAAAATGTAGCTAAAGGTTGCAGCTTTATCAAATTAAATCAATAATTCCATTACTATTCGGCAATCATGAACAGATCGATGCGCAAGAGTGACATTAAATGGCTGCCTACTGCAAAATCGATATCAAAATGCTTGTAAAATATGAATTTATATGTTTATTTTAAAAGTAATACCCTTAAAACCTAGCTTAAAATCCAAACGCGTATGGTTACCTTAATAAAAACCCCTTAAAATGTAGCTAAAGGTTGCAGCTTTATCAAATTAAATCAATAATTCCATTACTATTCGGCAATCATGAACAGATCGATGCGCAAGAGTGACATTAAATGGCTGCCTACTGCAAAATCGATATCAAAATGCTTGTAAAATATGAATTTATATGTTTATTTTAAAAGTAATACCCTTAAAACCTAGCTTAAAATCCAAACGCGTATGGTTACCTTAATAAAAACCCCTTAAAATGTAGCTAAAGGTTGCAGCTTTATCAAATTAAATCAATAATTCCATTACTATTCGGCAATCATGAACAGATCGATGCGCAAGAGTGACATTAAATGGCTGCCTACTGCAAAATCGATATCAAAATGCTTGTAAAATATGAATTTATATGTTTATTTTAAAAGTAATACCCTTAAAACCTAGCTTAAAATCCAAACGCGTATGGTTACCTTAATAAAAACCCCTTAAAATGTAGCTAAAGGTTGCAGCTTTATCAAATTAAATCAATAATTCCATTACTATTCGGCAATCATGAACAGATCGATGCGCAAGAGTGACATTAAATGGCTGCCTACTGCAAAATCGATATCAAAATGCTTGTAAAATATGAATTTATATGTTTATTTTAAAAGTAATACCCTTAAAACCTAGCTTAAAATCCAAACGCGTATGGTTACCTTAATAAAAACCCCTTAAAATGTAGCTAAAGGTTGCAGCTTTATCAAATTAAATCAATAATTCCATTACTATTCGGCAATCATGAACAGATCGATGCGCAAGAGTGACATTAAATGGCTGCCTACTGCAAAATCGATATCAAAATGCTTGTAAAATATGAATTTATATGTTTATTTTAAAAGTAATACCCTTAAAACCTAGCTTAAAATCCAAACGCGTATGGTTACCTTAATAAAAACCCCTTAAAATGTAGCTAAAGGTTGCAGCTTTATCAAATTAAATCAATAATTCCATTACTATTCGGCAATCATGAACAGATCGATGCGCAAGAGTGACATTAAATGGCTGCCTACTGCAAAATCGATATCAAAATGCTTGTAAAATATGAATTTATATGTTTATTTTAAAAGTAATACCCTTAAAACCTAGCTTAAAATCCAAACGCGTATGGTTACCTTAATAAAAACCCCTTAAAATGTAGCTAAAGGTTGCAGCTTTATCAAATTAAATCAATAATTCCATTACTATTCGGCAATCATGAACAGATCGATGCGCAAGAGTGACATTAAATGGCTGCCTACTGCAAAATCGATATCAAAATGCTTGTAAAATATGAATTTATATGTTTATTTTAAAAGTAATACCCTTAAAACCTAGCTTAAAATCCAAACGCGTATGGTTACCTTAATAAAAACCCCTTAAAATGTAGCTAAAGGTTGCAGCTTTATCAAATTAAATCAATAATTCCATTACTATTCGGCAATCATGAACAGATCGATGCGCAAGAGTGACATTAAATGGCTGCCTACTGCAAAATCGATATCAAAATGCTTGTAAAATATGAATTTATATGTTTATTTTAAAAGTAATACCCTTAAAACCTAGCTTAAAATCCAAACGCGTATGGTTACCTTAATAAAAACCCCTTAAAATGTAGCTAAAGGTTGCAGCTTTATCAAATTAAATCAATAATTCCATTACTATTCGGCAATCATGAACAGATCGATGCGCAAGAGTGACATTAAATGGCTGCCTACTGCAAAATCGATATCAAAATGCTTGTAAAATATGAATTTATATGTTTATTTTAAAAGTAATACCCTTAAAACCTAGCTTAAAATCCAAACGCGTATGGTTACCTTAATAAAAACCCCTTAAAATGTAGCTAAAGGTTGCAGCTTTATCAAATTAAATCAATAATTCCATTACTATTCGGCAATCATGAACAGATCGATGCGCAAGAGTGACATTAAATGGCTGCCTACTGCAAAATCGATATCAAAATGCTTGTAAAATATGAATTTATATGTTTATTTTAAAAGTAATACCCTTAAAACCTAGCTTAAAATCCAAACGCGTATGGTTACCTTAATAAAAACCCCTTAAAATGTAGCTAAAGGTTGCAGCTTTATCAAATTAAATCAATAATTCCATTACTATTCGGCAATCATGAACAGATCGATGCGCAAGAGTGACATTAAATGGCTGCCTACTGCAAAATCGATATCAAAATGCTTGTAAAATATGAATTTATATGTTTATTTTAAAAGTAATACCCTTAAAACCTAGCTTAAAATCCAAACGCGTATGGTTACCTTAATAAAAACCCCTTAAAATGTAGCTAAAGGTTGCAGCTTTATCAAATTAAATCAATAATTCCATTACTATTCGGCAATCATGAACAGATCGATGCGCAAGAGTGACATTAAATGGCTGCCTACTGCAAAATCGATATCAAAATGCTTGTAAAATATGAATTTATATGTTTATTTTAAAAGTAATACCCTTAAAACCTAGCTTAAAATCCAAACGCGTATGGTTACCTTAATAAAAACCCCTTAAAATGTAGCTAAAGGTTGCAGCTTTATCAAATTAAATCAATAATTCCATTACTATTCGGCAATCATGAACAGATCGATGCGCAAGAGTGACATTAAATGGCTGCCTACTGCAAAATCGATATCAAAATGCTTGTAAAATATGAATTTATATGTTTATTTTAAAAGTAATACCCTTAAAACCTAGCTTAAAATCCAAACGCGTATGGTTACCTTAATAAAAACCCCTTAAAATGTAGCTAAAGGTTGCAGCTTTATCAAATTAAATCAATAATTCCATTACTATTCGGCAATCATGAACAGATCGATGCGCAAGAGTGACATTAAATGGCTGCCTACTGCAAAATCGATATCAAAATGCTTGTAAAATATGAATTTATATGTTTATTTTAAAAGTAATACCCTTAAAACCTAGCTTAAAATCCAAACGCGTATGGTTACCTTAATAAAAACCCCTTAAAATGTAGCTAAAGGTTGCAGCTTTATCAAATTAAATCAATAATTCCATTACTATTCGGCAATCATGAACAGATCGATGCGCAAGAGTGACATTAAATGGCTGCCTACTGCAAAATCGATATCAAAATGCTTGTAAAATATGAATTTATATGTTTATTTTAAAAGTAATACCCTTAAAACCTAGCTTAAAATCCAAACGCGTATGGTTACCTTAATAAAAACCCCTTAAAATGTAGCTAAAGGTTGCAGCTTTATCAAATTAAATCAATAATTCCATTACTATTCGGCAATCATGAACAGATCGATGCGCAAGAGTGACATTAAATGGCTGCCTACTGCAAAATCGATATCAAAATGCTTGTAAAATATGAATTTATATGTTTATTTTAAAAGTAATACCCTTAAAACCTAGCTTAAAATCCAAACGCGTATGGTTACCTTAATAAAAACCCCTTAAAATGTAGCTAAAGGTTGCAGCTTTATCAAATTAAATCAATAATTCCATTACTATTCGGCAATCATGAACAGATCGATGCGCAAGAGTGACATTAAATGGCTGCCTACTGCAAAATCGATATCAAAATGCTTGTAAAATATGAATTTATATGTTTATTTTAAAAGTAATACCCTTAAAACCTAGCTTAAAATCCAAACGCGTATGGTTACCTTAATAAAAACCCCTTAAAATGTAGCTAAAGGTTGCAGCTTTATCAAATTAAATCAATAATTCCATTACTATTCGGCAATCATGAACAGATCGATGCGCAAGAGTGACATTAAATGGCTGCCTACTGCAAAATCGATATCAAAATGCTTGTAAAATATGAATTTATATGTTTATTTTAAAAGTAATACCCTTAAAACCTAGCTTAAAATCCAAACGCGTATGGTTACCTTAATAAAAACCCCTTAAAATGTAGCTAAAGGTTGCAGCTTTATCAAATTAAATCAATAATTCCATTACTATTCGGCAATCATGAACAGATCGATGCGCAAGAGTGACATTAAATGGCTGCCTACTGCAAAATCGATATCAAAATGCTTGTAAAATATGAATTTATATGTTTATTTTAAAAGTAATACCCTTAAAACCTAGCTTAAAATCCAAACGCGTATGGTTACCTTAATAAAAACCCCTTAAAATGTAGCTAAAGGTTGCAGCTTTATCAAATTAAATCAATAATTCCATTACTATTCGGCAATCATGAACAGATCGATGCGCAAGAGTGACATTAAATGGCTGCCTACTGCAAAATCGATATCAAAATGCTTGTAAAATATGAATTTATATGTTTATTTTAAAAGTAATACCCTTAAAACCTAGCTTAAAATCCAAACGCGTATGGTTACCTTAATAAAAACCCCTTAAAATGTAGCTAAAGGTTGCAGCTTTATCAAATTAAATCAATAATTCCATTACTATTCGGCAATCATGAACAGATCGATGCGCAAGAGTGACATTAAATGGCTGCCTACTGCAAAATCGATATCAAAATGCTTGTAAAATATGAATTTATATGTTTATTTTAAAAGTAATACCCTTAAAACCTAGCTTAAAATCCAAACGCGTATGGTTACCTTAATAAAAACCCCTTAAAATGTAGCTAAAGGTTGCAGCTTTATCAAATTAAATCAATAATTCCATTACTATTCGGCAATCATGAACAGATCGATGCGCAAGAGTGACATTAAATGGCTGCCTACTGCAAAATCGATATCAAAATGCTTGTAAAATATGAATTTATATGTTTATTTTAAAAGTAATACCCTTAAAACCTAGCTTAAAATCCAAACGCGTATGGTTACCTTAATAAAAACCCCTTAAAATGTAGCTAAAGGTTGCAGCTTTATCAAATTAAATCAATAATTCCATTACTATTCGGCAATCATGAACAGATCGATGCGCAAGAGTGACATTAAATGGCTGCCTACTGCAAAATCGATATCAAAATGCTTGTAAAATATGAATTTATATGTTTATTTTAAAAGTAATACCCTTAAAACCTAGCTTAAAATCCAAACGCGTATGGTTACCTTAATAAAAACCCCTTAAAATGTAGCTAAAGGTTGCAGCTTTATCAAATTAAATCAATAATTCCATTACTTTTAAAATAAACATATAAATTCATATTTTACAAGCATTTTGATATCGATTTTGCAGTAGGCAGCCATTTAATGTCACTCTTGCGCATCGATCTGTTCATGATTGCCGAATAGTAATGGAATTATTGATTTAATTTGATAAAGCTGCAACCTTTAGCTACATTTTAAGGGGTTTTTATTAAGGTAACCATACGCGTTTGGATTTTAAGCTAGGTTTTAAGGGTATTACTTTTAAAATAAACATATAAATTCATATTTTACAAGCATTTTGATATCGATTTTGCAGTAGGCAGCCATTTAATGTCACTCTTGCGCATCGATCTGTTCATGATTGCCGAATAGTAATGGAATTATTGATTTAATTTGATAAAGCTGCAACCTTTAGCTACATTTTAAGGGGTTTTTATTAAGGTAACCATACGCGTTTGGATTTTAAGCTAGGTTTTAAGGGTATTACTTTTAAAATAAACATATAAATTCATATTTTACAAGCATTTTGATATCGATTTTGCAGTAGGCAGCCATTTAATGTCACTCTTGCGCATCGATCTGTTCATGATTGCCGAATAGTAATGGAATTATTGATTTAATTTGATAAAGCTGCAACCTTTAGCTACATTTTAAGGGGTTTTTATTAAGGTAACCATACGCGTTTGGATTTTAAGCTAGGTTTTAAGGGTATTACTTTTAAAATAAACATATAAATTCATATTTTACAAGCATTTTGATATCGATTTTGCAGTAGGCAGCCATTTAATGTCACTCTTGCGCATCGATCTGTTCATGATTGCCGAATAGTAATGGAATTATTGATTTAATTTGATAAAGCTGCAACCTTTAGCTACATTTTAAGGGGTTTTTATTAAGGTAACCATACGCGTTTGGATTTTAAGCTAGGTTTTAAGGGTATTACTTTTAAAATAAACATATAAATTCATATTTTACAAGCATTTTGATATCGATTTTGCAGTAGGCAGCCATTTAATGTCACTCTTGCGCATCGATCTGTTCATGATTGCCGAATAGTAATGGAATTATTGATTTAATTTGATAAAGCTGCAACCTTTAGCTACATTTTAAGGGGTTTTTATTAAGGTAACCATACGCGTTTGGATTTTAAGCTAGGTTTTAAGGGTATTACTTTTAAAATAAACATATAAATTCATATTTTACAAGCATTTTGATATCGATTTTGCAGTAGGCAGCCATTTAATGTCACTCTTGCGCATCGATCTGTTCATGATTGCCGAATAGTAATGGAATTATTGATTTAATTTGATAAAGCTGCAACCTTTAGCTACATTTTAAGGGGTTTTTATTAAGGTAACCATACGCGTTTGGATTTTAAGCTAGGTTTTAAGGGTATTACTTTTAAAATAAACATATAAATTCATATTTTACAAGCATTTTGATATCGATTTTGCAGTAGGCAGCCATTTAATGTCACTCTTGCGCATCGATCTGTTCATGATTGCCGAATAGTAATGGAATTATTGATTTAATTTGATAAAGCTGCAACCTTTAGCTACATTTTAAGGGGTTTTTATTAAGGTAACCATACGCGTTTGGATTTTAAGCTAGGTTTTAAGGGTATTACTTTTAAAATAAACATATAAATTCATATTTTACAAGCATTTTGATATCGATTTTGCAGTAGGCAGCCATTTAATGTCACTCTTGCGCATCGATCTGTTCATGATTGCCGAATAGTAATGGAATTATTGATTTAATTTGATAAAGCTGCAACCTTTAGCTACATTTTAAGGGGTTTTTATTAAGGTAACCATACGCGTTTGGATTTTAAGCTAGGTTTTAAGGGTATTACTTTTAAAATAAACATATAAATTCATATTTTACAAGCATTTTGATATCGATTTTGCAGTAGGCAGCCATTTAATGTCACTCTTGCGCATCGATCTGTTCATGATTGCCGAATAGTAATGGAATTATTGATTTAATTTGATAAAGCTGCAACCTTTAGCTACATTTTAAGGGGTTTTTATTAAGGTAACCATACGCGTTTGGATTTTAAGCTAGGTTTTAAGGGTATTACTTTTAAAATAAACATATAAATTCATATTTTACAAGCATTTTGATATCGATTTTGCAGTAGGCAGCCATTTAATGTCACTCTTGCGCATCGATCTGTTCATGATTGCCGAATAGTAATGGAATTATTGATTTAATTTGATAAAGCTGCAACCTTTAGCTACATTTTAAGGGGTTTTTATTAAGGTAACCATACGCGTTTGGATTTTAAGCTAGGTTTTAAGGGTATTACTTTTAAAATAAACATATAAATTCATATTTTACAAGCATTTTGATATCGATTTTGCAGTAGGCAGCCATTTAATGTCACTCTTGCGCATCGATCTGTTCATGATTGCCGAATAGTAATGGAATTATTGATTTAATTTGATAAAGCTGCAACCTTTAGCTACATTTTAAGGGGTTTTTATTAAGGTAACCATACGCGTTTGGATTTTAAGCTAGGTTTTAAGGGTATTACTTTTAAAATAAACATATAAATTCATATTTTACAAGCATTTTGATATCGATTTTGCAGTAGGCAGCCATTTAATGTCACTCTTGCGCATCGATCTGTTCATGATTGCCGAATAGTAATGGAATTATTGATTTAATTTGATAAAGCTGCAACCTTTAGCTACATTTTAAGGGGTTTTTATTAAGGTAACCATACGCGTTTGGATTTTAAGCTAGGTTTTAAGGGTATTACTTTTAAAATAAACATATAAATTCATATTTTACAAGCATTTTGATATCGATTTTGCAGTAGGCAGCCATTTAATGTCACTCTTGCGCATCGATCTGTTCATGATTGCCGAATAGTAATGGAATTATTGATTTAATTTGATAAAGCTGCAACCTTTAGCTACATTTTAAGGGGTTTTTATTAAGGTAACCATACGCGTTTGGATTTTAAGCTAGGTTTTAAGGGTATTACTTTTAAAATAAACATATAAATTCATATTTTACAAGCATTTTGATATCGATTTTGCAGTAGGCAGCCATTTAATGTCACTCTTGCGCATCGATCTGTTCATGATTGCCGAATAGTAATGGAATTATTGATTTAATTTGATAAAGCTGCAACCTTTAGCTACATTTTAAGGGGTTTTTATTAAGGTAACCATACGCGTTTGGATTTTAAGCTAGGTTTTAAGGGTATTACTTTTAAAATAAACATATAAATTCATATTTTACAAGCATTTTGATATCGATTTTGCAGTAGGCAGCCATTTAATGTCACTCTTGCGCATCGATCTGTTCATGATTGCCGAATAGTAATGGAATTATTGATTTAATTTGATAAAGCTGCAACCTTTAGCTACATTTTAAGGGGTTTTTATTAAGGTAACCATACGCGTTTGGATTTTAAGCTAGGTTTTAAGGGTATTACTTTTAAAATAAACATATAAATTCATATTTTACAAGCATTTTGATATCGATTTTGCAGTAGGCAGCCATTTAATGTCACTCTTGCGCATCGATCTGTTCATGATTGCCGAATAGTAATGGAATTATTGATTTAATTTGATAAAGCTGCAACCTTTAGCTACATTTTAAGGGGTTTTTATTAAGGTAACCATACGCGTTTGGATTTTAAGCTAGGTTTTAAGGGTATTACTTTTAAAATAAACATATAAATTCATATTTTACAAGCATTTTGATATCGATTTTGCAGTAGGCAGCCATTTAATGTCACTCTTGCGCATCGATCTGTTCATGATTGCCGAATAGTAATGGAATTATTGATTTAATTTGATAAAGCTGCAACCTTTAGCTACATTTTAAGGGGTTTTTATTAAGGTAACCATACGCGTTTGGATTTTAAGCTAGGTTTTAAGGGTATTACTTTTAAAATAAACATATAAATTCATATTTTACAAGCATTTTGATATCGATTTTGCAGTAGGCAGCCATTTAATGTCACTCTTGCGCATCGATCTGTTCATGATTGCCGAATAGTAATGGAATTATTGATTTAATTTGATAAAGCTGCAACCTTTAGCTACATTTTAAGGGGTTTTTATTAAGGTAACCATACGCGTTTGGATTTTAAGCTAGGTTTTAAGGGTATTACTTTTAAAATAAACATATAAATTCATATTTTACAAGCATTTTGATATCGATTTTGCAGTAGGCAGCCATTTAATGTCACTCTTGCGCATCGATCTGTTCATGATTGCCGAATAGTAATGGAATTATTGATTTAATTTGATAAAGCTGCAACCTTTAGCTACATTTTAAGGGGTTTTTATTAAGGTAACCATACGCGTTTGGATTTTAAGCTAGGTTTTAAGGGTATTACTTTTAAAATAAACATATAAATTCATATTTTACAAGCATTTTGATATCGATTTTGCAGTAGGCAGCCATTTAATGTCACTCTTGCGCATCGATCTGTTCATGATTGCCGAATAGTAATGGAATTATTGATTTAATTTGATAAAGCTGCAACCTTTAGCTACATTTTAAGGGGTTTTTATTAAGGTAACCATACGCGTTTGGATTTTAAGCTAGGTTTTAAGGGTATTACTTTTAAAATAAACATATAAATTCATATTTTACAAGCATTTTGATATCGATTTTGCAGTAGGCAGCCATTTAATGTCACTCTTGCGCATCGATCTGTTCATGATTGCCGAATAGTAATGGAATTATTGATTTAATTTGATAAAGCTGCAACCTTTAGCTACATTTTAAGGGGTTTTTATTAAGGTAACCATACGCGTTTGGATTTTAAGCTAGGTTTTAAGGGTATTACTTTTAAAATAAACATATAAATTCATATTTTACAAGCATTTTGATATCGATTTTGCAGTAGGCAGCCATTTAATGTCACTCTTGCGCATCGATCTGTTCATGATTGCCGAATAGTAATGGAATTATTGATTTAATTTGATAAAGCTGCAACCTTTAGCTACATTTTAAGGGGTTTTTATTAAGGTAACCATACGCGTTTGGATTTTAAGCTAGGTTTTAAGGGTATTACTTTTAAAATAAACATATAAATTCATATTTTACAAGCATTTTGATATCGATTTTGCAGTAGGCAGCCATTTAATGTCACTCTTGCGCATCGATCTGTTCATGATTGCCGAATAGTAATGGAATTATTGATTTAATTTGATAAAGCTGCAACCTTTAGCTACATTTTAAGGGGTTTTTATTAAGGTAACCATACGCGTTTGGATTTTAAGCTAGGTTTTAAGGGTATTACTTTTAAAATAAACATATAAATTCATATTTTACAAGCATTTTGATATCGATTTTGCAGTAGGCAGCCATTTAATGTCACTCTTGCGCATCGATCTGTTCATGATTGCCGAATAGTAATGGAATTATTGATTTAATTTGATAAAGCTGCAACCTTTAGCTACATTTTAAGGGGTTTTTATTAAGGTAACCATACGCGTTTGGATTTTAAGCTAGGTTTTAAGGGTATTACTTTTAAAATAAACATATAAATTCATATTTTACAAGCATTTTGATATCGATTTTGCAGTAGGCAGCCATTTAATGTCACTCTTGCGCATCGATCTGTTCATGATTGCCGAATAGTAATGGAATTATTGATTTAATTTGATAAAGCTGCAACCTTTAGCTACATTTTAAGGGGTTTTTATTAAGGTAACCATACGCGTTTGGATTTTAAGCTAGGTTTTAAGGGTATTACTTTTAAAATAAACATATAAATTCATATTTTACAAGCATTTTGATATCGATTTTGCAGTAGGCAGCCATTTAATGTCACTCTTGCGCATCGATCTGTTCATGATTGCCGAATAGTAATGGAATTATTGATTTAATTTGATAAAGCTGCAACCTTTAGCTACATTTTAAGGGGTTTTTATTAAGGTAACCATACGCGTTTGGATTTTAAGCTAGGTTTTAAGGGTATTACTTTTAAAATAAACATATAAATTCATATTTTACAAGCATTTTGATATCGATTTTGCAGTAGGCAGCCATTTAATGTCACTCTTGCGCATCGATCTGTTCATGATTGCCGAATAGTAATGGAATTATTGATTTAATTTGATAAAGCTGCAACCTTTAGCTACATTTTAAGGGGTTTTTATTAAGGTAACCATACGCGTTTGGATTTTAAGCTAGGTTTTAAGGGTATTACTTTTAAAATAAACATATAAATTCATATTTTACAAGCATTTTGATATCGATTTTGCAGTAGGCAGCCATTTAATGTCACTCTTGCGCATCGATCTGTTCATGATTGCCGAATAGTAATGGAATTATTGATTTAATTTGATAAAGCTGCAACCTTTAGCTACATTTTAAGGGGTTTTTATTAAGGTAACCATACGCGTTTGGATTTTAAGCTAGGTTTTAAGGGTATTACTTTTAAAATAAACATATAAATTCATATTTTACAAGCATTTTGATATCGATTTTGCAGTAGGCAGCCATTTAATGTCACTCTTGCGCATCGATCTGTTCATGATTGCCGAATAGTAATGGAATTATTGATTTAATTTGATAAAGCTGCAACCTTTAGCTACATTTTAAGGGGTTTTTATTAAGGTAACCATACGCGTTTGGATTTTAAGCTAGGTTTTAAGGGTATTACTTTTAAAATAAACATATAAATTCATATTTTACAAGCATTTTGATATCGATTTTGCAGTAGGCAGCCATTTAATGTCACTCTTGCGCATCGATCTGTTCATGATTGCCGAATAGTAATGGAATTATTGATTTAATTTGATAAAGCTGCAACCTTTAGCTACATTTTAAGGGGTTTTTATTAAGGTAACCATACGCGTTTGGATTTTAAGCTAGGTTTTAAGGGTATTACTTTTAAAATAAACATATAAATTCATATTTTACAAGCATTTTGATATCGATTTTGCAGTAGGCAGCCATTTAATGTCACTCTTGCGCATCATCTGTTCATGATTGCCGAATAGTAATGGAATTATTGATTTAATTTGATAAAGCTGCAACCTTTAGCTACATTTTAAGGGGTTTTTATTAAGGTAACCATACGCGTTTGGATTTTAAGCTAGGTTTTAAGGGTATTACTTTTAAAATAAACATATAAATTCATATTTTACAAGCATTTTGATATCGATTTTGCAGTAGGCAGCCATTTAATGTCACTCTTGCGCATCGATCTGTTCATGATTGCCGAATAGTAATGGAATTATTGATTTAATTTGATAAAGCTGCAACCTTTAGCTACATTTTAAGGGGTTTTTATTAAGGTAACCATACGCGTTTGGATTTTAAGCTAGGTTTTAAGGGTATTACTTTTAAAATAAACATATAAATTCATATTTTACAAGCATTTTGATATCGATTTTGCAGTAGGCAGCCATTTAATGTCACTCTTGCGCATCGATCTGTTCATGATTGCCGAATAGTAATGGAATTATTGATTTAATTTGATAAAGCTGCAACCTTTAGCTACATTTTAAGGGGTTTTTATTAAGGTAACCATACGCGTTTGGATTTTAAGCTAGGTTTTAAGGGTATTACTTTTAAAATAAACATATAAATTCATATTTTACAAGCATTTTGATATCGATTTTGCAGTAGGCAGCCATTTAATGTCACTCTTGCGCATCGATCTGTTCATGATTGCCGAATAGTAATGGAATTATTGATTTAATTTGATAAAGCTGCAACCTTTAGCTACATTTTAAGGGGTTTTTATTAAGGTAACCATACGCGTTTGGATTTTAAGCTAGGTTTTAAGGGTATTACTTTTAAAATAAACATATAAATTCATATTTTACAAGCATTTTGATATCGATTTTGCAGTAGGCAGCCATTTAATGTCACTCTTGCGCATCGATCTGTTCATGATTGCCGAATAGTAATGGAATTATTGATTTAATTTGATAAAGCTGCAACCTTTAGCTACATTTTAAGGGGTTTTTATTAAGGTAACCATACGCGTTTGGATTTTAAGCTAGGTTTTAAGGGTATTACTTTTAAAATAAACATATAAATTCATATTTTACAAGCATTTTGATATCGATTTTGCAGTAGGCAGCCATTTAATGTCACTCTTGCGCATCGATCTGTTCATGATTGCCGAATAGTAATGGAATTATTGATTTAATTTGATAAAGCTGCAACCTTTAGCTACATTTTAAGGGGTTTTTATTAAGGTAACCATACGCGTTTGGATTTTAAGCTAGGTTTTAAGGGTATTACTTTTAAAATAAACATATAAATTCATATTTTACAAGCATTTTGATATCGATTTTGCAGTAGGCAGCCATTTAATGTCACTCTTGCGCATCGATCTGTTCATGATTGCCGAATAGTAATGGAATTATTGATTTAATTTGATAAAGCTGCAACCTTTAGCTACATTTTAAGGGGTTTTTATTAAGGTAACCATACGCGTTTGGATTTTAAGCTAGGTTTTAAGGGTATTACTTTTAAAATAAACATATAAATTCATATTTTACAAGCATTTTGATATCGATTTTGCAGTAGGCAGCCATTTAATGTCACTCTTGCGCATCGATCTGTTCATGATTGCCGAATAGTAATGGAATTATTGATTTAATTTGATAAAGCTGCAACCTTTAGCTACATTTTAAGGGGTTTTTATTAAGGTAACCATACGCGTTTGGATTTTAAGCTAGGTTTTAAGGGTATTACTTTTAAAATAAACATATAAATTCATATTTTACAAGCATTTTGATATCGATTTTGCAGTAGGCAGCCATTTAATGTCACTCTTGCGCATCGATCTGTTCATGATTGCCGAATAGTAATGGAATTATTGATTTAATTTGATAAAGCTGCAACCTTTAGCTACATTTTAAGGGGTTTTTATTAAGGTAACCATACGCGTTTGGATTTTAAGCTAGGTTTTAAGGGTATTACTTTTAAAATAAACATATAAATTCATATTTTACAAGCATTTTGATATCGATTTTGCAGTAGGCAGCCATTTAATGTCACTCTTGCGCATCGATCTGTTCATGATTGCCGAATAGTAATGGAATTATTGATTTAATTTGATAAAGCTGCAACCTTTAGCTACATTTTAAGGGGTTTTTATTAAGGTAACCATACGCGTTTGGATTTTAAGCTAGGTTTTAAGGGTATTACTTTTAAAATAAACATATAAATTCATATTTTACAAGCATTTTGATATCGATTTTGCAGTAGGCAGCCATTTAATGTCACTCTTGCGCATCGATCTGTTCATGATTGCCGAATAGTAATGGAATTATTGATTTAATTTGATAAAGCTGCAACCTTTAGCTACATTTTAAGGGGTTTTTATTAAGGTAACCATACGCGTTTGGATTTTAAGCTAGGTTTTAAGGGTATTACTTTTAAAATAAACATATAAATTCATATTTTACAAGCATTTTGATATCGATTTTGCAGTAGGCAGCCATTTAATGTCACTCTTGCGCATCGATCTGTTCATGATTGCCGAATAGTAATGGAATTATTGATTTAATTTGATAAAGCTGCAACCTTTAGCTACATTTTAAGGGGTTTTTATTAAGGTAACCATACGCGTTTGGATTTTAAGCTAGGTTTTAAGGGTATTACTTTTAAAATAAACATATAAATTCATATTTTACAAGCATTTTGATATCGATTTTGCAGTAGGCAGCCATTTAATGTCACTCTTGCGCATCGATCTGTTCATGATTGCCGAATAGTAATGGAATTATTGATTTAATTTGATAAAGCTGCAACCTTTAGCTACATTTTAAGGGGTTTTTATTAAGGTAACCATACGCGTTTGGATTTTAAGCTAGGTTTTAAGGGTATTACTTTTAAAATAAACATATAAATTCATATTTTACAAGCATTTTGATATCGATTTTGCAGTAGGCAGCCATTTAATGTCACTCTTGCGCATCGATCTGTTCATGATTGCCGAATAGTAATGGAATTATTGATTTAATTTGATAAAGCTGCAACCTTTAGCTACATTTTAAGGGGTTTTTATTAAGGTAACCATACGCGTTTGGATTTTAAGCTAGGTTTTAAGGGTATTACTTTTAAAATAAACATATAAATTCATATTTTACAAGCATTTTGATATCGATTTTGCAGTAGGCAGCCATTTAATGTCACTCTTGCGCATCGATCTGTTCATGATTGCCGAATAGTAATGGAATTATTGATTTAATTTGATAAAGCTGCAACCTTTAGCTACATTTTAAGGGGTTTTTATTAAGGTAACCATACGCGTTTGGATTTTAAGCTAGGTTTTAAGGGTATTACTTTTAAAATAAACATATAAATTCATATTTTACAAGCATTTTGATATCGATTTTGCAGTAGGCAGCCATTTAATGTCACTCTTGCGCATCGATCTGTTCATGATTGCCGAATAGTAATGGAATTATTGATTTAATTTGATAAAGCTGCAACCTTTAGCTACATTTTAAGGGGTTTTTATTAAGGTAACCATACGCGTTTGGATTTTAAGCTAGGTTTTAAGGGTATTACTTTTAAAATAAACATATAAATTCATATTTTACAAGCATTTTGATATCGATTTTGCAGTAGGCAGCCATTTAATGTCACTCTTGCGCATCGATCTGTTCATGATTGCCGAATAGTAATGGAATTATTGATTTAATTTGATAAAGCTGCAACCTTTAGCTACATTTTAAGGGGTTTTTATTAAGGTAACCATACGCGTTTGGATTTTAAGCTAGGTTTTAAGGGTATTACTTTTAAAATAAACATATAAATTCATATTTTACAAGCATTTTGATATCGATTTTGCAGTAGGCAGCCATTTAATGTCACTCTTGCGCATCGATCTGTTCATGATTGCCGAATAGTAATGGAATTATTGATTTAATTTGATAAAGCTGCAACCTTTAGCTACATTTTAAGGGGTTTTTATTAAGGTAACCATACGCGTTTGGATTTTAAGCTAGGTTTTAAGGGTATTACTTTTAAAATAAACATATAAATTCATATTTTACAAGCATTTTGATATCGATTTTGCAGTAGGCAGCCATTTAATGTCACTCTTGCGCATCGATCTGTTCATGATTGCCGAATAGTAATGGAATTATTGATTTAATTTGATAAAGCTGCAACCTTTAGCTACATTTTAAGGGGTTTTTATTAAGGTAACCATACGCGTTTGGATTTTAAGCTAGGTTTTAAGGGTATTACTTTTAAAATAAACATATAAATTCATATTTTACAAGCATTTTGATATCGATTTTGCAGTAGGCAGCCATTTAATGTCACTCTTGCGCATCGATCTGTTCATGATTGCCGAATAGTAATGGAATTATTGATTTAATTTGATAAAGCTGCAACCTTTAGCTACATTTTAAGGGGTTTTTATTAAGGTAACCATACGCGTTTGGATTTTAAGCTAGGTTTTAAGGGTATTACTTTTAAAATAAACATATAAATTCATATTTTACAAGCATTTTGATATCGATTTTGCAGTAGGCAGCCATTTAATGTCACTCTTGCGCATCGATCTGTTCATGATTGCCGAATAGTAATGGAATTATTGATTTAATTTGATAAAGCTGCAACCTTTAGCTACATTTTAAGGGGTTTTTATTAAGGTAACCATACGCGTTTGGATTTTAAGCTAGGTTTTAAGGGTATTACTTTTAAAATAAACATATAAATTCATATTTTACAAGCATTTTGATATCGATTTTGCAGTAGGCAGCCATTTAATGTCACTCTTGCGCATCGATCTGTTCATGATTGCCGAATAGTAATGGAATTATTGATTTAATTTGATAAAGCTGCAACCTTTAGCTACATTTTAAGGGGTTTTTATTAAGGTAACCATACGCGTTTGGATTTTAAGCTAGGTTTTAAGGGTATTACTTTTAAAATAAACATATAAATTCATATTTTACAAGCATTTTGATATCGATTTTGCAGTAGGCAGCCATTTAATGTCACTCTTGCGCATCGATCTGTTCATGATTGCCGAATAGTAATGGAATTATTGATTTAATTTGATAAAGCTGCAACCTTTAGCTACATTTTAAGGGGTTTTTATTAAGGTAACCATACGCGTTTGGATTTTAAGCTAGGTTTTAAGGGTATTACTTTTAAAATAAACATATAAATTCATATTTTACAAGCATTTTGATATCGATTTTGCAGTAGGCAGCCATTTAATGTCACTCTTGCGCATCGATCTGTTCATGATTGCCGAATAGTAATGGAATTATTGATTTAATTTGATAAAGCTGCAACCTTTAGCTACATTTTAAGGGGTTTTTATTAAGGTAACCATACGCGTTTGGATTTTAAGCTAGGTTTTAAGGGTATTACTTTTAAAATAAACATATAAATTCATATTTTACAAGCATTTTGATATCGATTTTGCAGTAGGCAGCCATTTAATGTCACTCTTGCGCATCGATCTGTTCATGATTGCCGAATAGTAATGGAATTATTGATTTAATTTGATAAAGCTGCAACCTTTAGCTACATTTTAAGGGGTTTTTATTAAGGTAACCATACGCGTTTGGATTTTAAGCTAGGTTTTAAGGGTATTACTTTTAAAATAAACATATAAATTCATATTTTACAAGCATTTTGATATCGATTTTGCAGTAGGCAGCCATTTAATGTCACTCTTGCGCATCGATCTGTTCATGATTGCCGAATAGTAATGGAATTATTGATTTAATTTGATAAAGCTGCAACCTTTAGCTACATTTTAAGGGGTTTTTATTAAGGTAACCATACGCGTTTGGATTTTAAGCTAGGTTTTAAGGGTATTACTTTTAAAATAAACATATAAATTCATATTTTACAAGCATTTTGATATCGATTTTGCAGTAGGCAGCCATTTAATGTCACTCTTGCGCATCGATCTGTTCATGATTGCCGAATAGTAATGGAATTATTGATTTAATTTGATAAAGCTGCAACCTTTAGCTACATTTTAAGGGGTTTTTATTAAGGTAACCATACGCGTTTGGATTTTAAGCTAGGTTTTAAGGGTATTACTTTTAAAATAAACATATAAATTCATATTTTACAAGCATTTTGATATCGATTTTGCAGTAGGCAGCCATTTAATGTCACTCTTGCGCATCGATCTGTTCATGATTGCCGAATAGTAATGGAATTATTGATTTAATTTGATAAAGCTGCAACCTTTAGCTACATTTTAAGGGGTTTTTATTAAGGTAACCATACGCGTTTGGATTTTAAGCTAGGTTTTAAGGGTATTACTTTTAAAATAAACATATAAATTCATATTTTACAAGCATTTTGATATCGATTTTGCAGTAGGCAGCCATTTAATGTCACTCTTGCGCATCGATCTGTTCATGATTGCCGAATAGTAATGGAATTATTGATTTAATTTGATAAAGCTGCAACCTTTAGCTACATTTTAAGGGGTTTTTATTAAGGTAACCATACGCGTTTGGATTTTAAGCTAGGTTTTAAGGGTATTACTTTTAAAATAAACATATAAATTCATATTTTACAAGCATTTTGATATCGATTTTGCAGTAGGCAGCCATTTAATGTCACTCTTGCGCATCGATCTGTTCATGATTGCCGAATAGTAATGGAATTATTGATTTAATTTGATAAAGCTGCAACCTTTAGCTACATTTTAAGGGGTTTTTATTAAGGTAACCATACGCGTTTGGATTTTAAGCTAGGTTTTAAGGGTATTACTTTTAAAATAAACATATAAATTCATATTTTACAAGCATTTTGATATCGATTTTGCAGTAGGCAGCCATTTAATGTCACTCTTGCGCATCGATCTGTTCATGATTGCCGAATAGTAATGGAATTATTGATTTAATTTGATAAAGCTGCAACCTTTAGCTACATTTTAAGGGGTTTTTATTAAGGTAACCATACGCGTTTGGATTTTAAGCTAGGTTTTAAGGGTATTACTTTTAAAATAAACATATAAATTCATATTTTACAAGCATTTTGATATCGATTTTGCAGTAGGCAGCCATTTAATGTCACTCTTGCGCATCGATCTGTTCATGATTGCCGAATAGTAATGGAATTATTGATTTAATTTGATAAAGCTGCAACCTTTAGCTACATTTTAAGGGGTTTTTATTAAGGTAACCATACGCGTTTGGATTTTAAGCTAGGTTTTAAGGGTATTACTTTTAAAATAAACATATAAATTCATATTTTACAAGCATTTTGATATCGATTTTGCAGTAGGCAGCCATTTAATGTCACTCTTGCGCATCGATCTGTTCATGATTGCCGAATAGTAATGGAATTATTGATTTAATTTGATAAAGCTGCAACCTTTAGCTACATTTTAAGGGGTTTTTATTAAGGTAACCATACGCGTTTGGATTTTAAGCTAGGTTTTAAGGGTATTACTTTTAAAATAAACATATAAATTCATATTTTACAAGCATTTTGATATCGATTTTGCAGTAGGCAGCCATTTAATGTCACTCTTGCGCATCGATCTGTTCATGATTGCCGAATAGTAATGGAATTATTGATTTAATTTGATAAAGCTGCAACCTTTAGCTACATTTTAAGGGGTTTTTATTAAGGTAACCATACGCGTTTGGATTTTAAGCTAGGTTTTAAGGGTATTACTTTTAAAATAAACATATAAATTCATATTTTACAAGCATTTTGATATCGATTTTGCAGTAGGCAGCCATTTAATGTCACTCTTGCGCATCGATCTGTTCATGATTGCCGAATAGTAATGGAATTATTGATTTAATTTGATAAAGCTGCAACCTTTAGCTACATTTTAAGGGGTTTTTATTAAGGTAACCATACGCGTTTGGATTTTAAGCTAGGTTTTAAGGGTATTACTTTTAAAATAAACATATAAATTCATATTTTACAAGCATTTTGATATCGATTTTGCAGTAGGCAGCCATTTAATGTCACTCTTGCGCATCGATCTGTTCATGATTGCCGAATAGTAATGGAATTATTGATTTAATTTGATAAAGCTGCAACCTTTAGCTACATTTTAAGGGGTTTTTATTAAGGTAACCATACGCGTTTGGATTTTAAGCTAGGTTTTAAGGGTATTACTTTTAAAATAAACATATAAATTCATATTTTACAAGCATTTTGATATCGATTTTGCAGTAGGCAGCCATTTAATGTCACTCTTGCGCATCGATCTGTTCATGATTGCCGAATAGTAATGGAATTATTGATTTAATTTGATAAAGCTGCAACCTTTAGCTACATTTTAAGGGGTTTTTATTAAGGTAACCATACGCGTTTGGATTTTAAGCTAGGTTTTAAGGGTATTACTTTTAAAATAAACATATAAATTCATATTTTACAAGCATTTTGATATCGATTTTGCAGTAGGCAGCCATTTAATGTCACTCTTGCGCATCGATCTGTTCATGATTGCCGAATAGTAATGGAATTATTGATTTAATTTGATAAAGCTGCAACCTTTAGCTACATTTTAAGGGGTTTTTATTAAGGTAACCATACGCGTTTGGATTTTAAGCTAGGTTTTAAGGGTATTACTTTTAAAATAAACATATAAATTCATATTTTACAAGCATTTTGATATCGATTTTGCAGTAGGCAGCCATTTAATGTCACTCTTGCGCATCGATCTGTTCATGATTGCCGAATAGTAATGGAATTATTGATTTAATTTGATAAAGCTGCAACCTTTAGCTACATTTTAAGGGGTTTTTATTAAGGTAACCATACGCGTTTGGATTTTAAGCTAGGTTTTAAGGGTATTACTTTTAAAATAAACATATAAATTCATATTTTACAAGCATTTTGATATCGATTTTGCAGTAGGCAGCCATTTAATGTCACTCTTGCGCATCGATCTGTTCATGATTGCCGAATAGTAATGGAATTATTGATTTAATTTGATAAAGCTGCAACCTTTAGCTACATTTTAAGGGGTTTTTATTAAGGTAACCATACGCGTTTGGATTTTAAGCTAGGTTTTAAGGGTATTACTTTTAAAATAAACATATAAATTCATATTTTACAAGCATTTTGATATCGATTTTGCAGTAGGCAGCCATTTAATGTCACTCTTGCGCATCGATCTGTTCATGATTGCCGAATAGTAATGGAATTATTGATTTAATTTGATAAAGCTGCAACCTTTAGCTACATTTTAAGGGGTTTTTATTAAGGTAACCATACGCGTTTGGATTTTAAGCTAGGTTTTAAGGGTATTACTTTTAAAATAAACATATAAATTCATATTTTACAAGCATTTTGATATCGATTTTGCAGTAGGCAGCCATTTAATGTCACTCTTGCGCATCGATCTGTTCATGATTGCCGAATAGTAATGGAATTATTGATTTAATTTGATAAAGCTGCAACCTTTAGCTACATTTTAAGGGGTTTTTATTAAGGTAACCATACGCGTTTGGATTTTAAGCTAGGTTTTAAGGGTATTACTTTTAAAATAAACATATAAATTCATATTTTACAAGCATTTTGATATCGATTTTGCAGTAGGCAGCCATTTAATGTCACTCTTGCGCATCGATCTGTTCATGATTGCCGAATAGTAATGGAATTATTGATTTAATTTGATAAAGCTGCAACCTTTAGCTACATTTTAAGGGGTTTTTATTAAGGTAACCATACGCGTTTGGATTTTAAGCTAGGTTTTAAGGGTATTACTTTTAAAATAAACATATAAATTCATATTTTACAAGCATTTTGATATCGATTTTGCAGTAGGCAGCCATTTAATGTCACTCTTGCGCATCGATCTGTTCATGATTGCCGAATAGTAATGGAATTATTGATTTAATTTGATAAAGCTGCAACCTTTAGCTACATTTTAAGGGGTTTTTATTAAGGTAACCATACGCGTTTGGATTTTAAGCTAGGTTTTAAGGGTATTACTTTTAAAATAAACATATAAATTCATATTTTACAAGCATTTTGATATCGATTTTGCAGTAGGCAGCCATTTAATGTCACTCTTGCGCATCGATCTGTTCATGATTGCCGAATAGTAATGGAATTATTGATTTAATTTGATAAAGCTGCAACCTTTAGCTACATTTTAAGGGGTTTTTATTAAGGTAACCATACGCGTTTGGATTTTAAGCTAGGTTTTAAGGGTATTACTTTTAAAATAAACATATAAATTCATATTTTACAAGCATTTTGATATCGATTTTGCAGTAGGCAGCCATTTAATGTCACTCTTGCGCATCGATCTGTTCATGATTGCCGAATAGTAATGGAATTATTGATTTAATTTGATAAAGCTGCAACCTTTAGCTACATTTTAAGGGGTTTTTATTAAGGTAACCATACGCGTTTGGATTTTAAGCTAGGTTTTAAGGGTATTACTTTTAAAATAAACATATAAATTCATATTTTACAAGCATTTTGATATCGATTTTGCAGTAGGCAGCCATTTAATGTCACTCTTGCGCATCGATCTGTTCATGATTGCCGAATAGTAATGGAATTATTGATTTAATTTGATAAAGCTGCAACCTTTAGCTACATTTTAAGGGGTTTTTATTAAGGTAACCATACGCGTTTGGATTTTAAGCTAGGTTTTAAGGGTATTACTTTTAAAATAAACATATAAATTCATATTTTACAAGCATTTTGATATCGATTTTGCAGTAGGCAGCCATTTAATGTCACTCTTGCGCATCGATCTGTTCATGATTGCCGAATAGTAATGGAATTATTGATTTAATTTGATAAAGCTGCAACCTTTAGCTACATTTTAAGGGGTTTTTATTAAGGTAACCATACGCGTTTGGATTTTAAGCTAGGTTTTAAGGGTATTACTTTTAAAATAAACATATAAATTCATATTTTACAAGCATTTTGATATCGATTTTGCAGTAGGCAGCCATTTAATGTCACTCTTGCGCATCGATCTGTTCATGATTGCCGAATAGTAATGGAATTATTGATTTAATTTGATAAAGCTGCAACCTTTAGCTACATTTTAAGGGGTTTTTATTAAGGTAACCATACGCGTTTGGATTTTAAGCTAGGTTTTAAGGGTATTACTTTTAAAATAAACATATAAATTCATATTTTACAAGCATTTTGATATCGATTTTGCAGTAGGCAGCCATTTAATGTCACTCTTGCGCATCGATCTGTTCATGATTGCCGAATAGTAATGGAATTATTGATTTAATTTGATAAAGCTGCAACATTTAGCTACATTTTAAGGGGTTTTTATTAAGGTAACCATACGCGTTTGGATTTTAAGCTAGGTTTTAAGGGTATTACTTTTAAAATAAACATATAAATTCATATTTTACAAGCATTTTGATATCGATTTTGCAGTAGGCAGCCATTTAATGTCACTCTTGCGCATCGATCTGTTCATGATTGCCGAATAGTAATGGAATTATTGATTTAATTTGATAAAGCTGCAACCTTTAGCTACATTTTAAGGGGTTTTTATTAAGGTAACCATACGCGTTTGGATTTTAAGCTAGGTTTTAAGGGTATTACTTTTAAAATAAACATATAAATTCATATTTTACAAGCATTTTGATATCGATTTTGCAGTAGGCAGCCATTTAATGTCACTCTTGCGCATCGATCTGTTCATGATTGCCGAATAGTAATGGAATTATTGATTTAATTTGATAAAGCTGCAACCTTTAGCTACATTTTAAGGGGTTTTTATTAAGGTAACCATACGCGTTTGGATTTTAAGCTAGGTTTTAAGGGTATTACTTTTAAAATAAACATATAAATTCATATTTTACAAGCATTTTGATATCGATTTTGCAGTAGGCAGCCATTTAATGTCACTCTTGCGCATCGATCTGTTCATGATTGCCGAATAGTAATGGAATTATTGATTTAATTTGATAAAGCTGCAACCTTTAGCTACATTTTAAGGGGTTTTTGTTAAGGTAACCATACGCGTTTGGATTTTAAGCTAGGTTTTAAGGGTATTACTTTTAAAATAAACATATAAATTCATATTTTACAAGCATTTTGATATCGATTTTGCAGTAGGCAGCCATTTAATGTCACTCTTGCGCATCGATCTGTTCATGATTGCCGAATAGTAATGGAATTATTGATTTAATTTGATAAAGCTGCAACCTTTAGCTACATTTTAAGGGGTTTTTATTAAGGTAACCATACGCGTTTGGATTTTAAGCTAGGTTTTAAGGGTATTACTTTTAAAATAAACATATAAATTCATATTTTACAAGCATTTTGATATCGATTTTGCAGTAGGCAGCCATTTAATGTCACTCTTGCGCATCGATCTGTTCATGATTGCCGAATAGTAATGGAATTATTGATTTAATTTGATAAAGCTGCAACCTTTAGCTACATTTTAAGGGGTTTTTATTAAGGTAACCATACGCGTTTGGATTTTAAGCTAGGTTTTAAGGGTATTACTTTTAAAATAAACATATAAATTCATATTTTACAAGCATTTTGATATCGATTTTGCAGTAGGCAGCCATTTAATGTCACTCTTGCGCATCGATCTGTTCATGATTGCCGAATAGTAATGGAATTATTGATTTAATTTGATAAAGCTGCAACCTTTAGCTACATTTTAAGGGGTTTTTATTAAGGTAACCATACGCGTTTGGATTTTAAGCTAGGTTTTAAGGGTATTACTTTTAAAATAAACATATAAATTCATATTTTACAAGCATTTTGATATCGATTTTGCAGTAGGCAGCCATTTAATGTCACTCTTGCGCATCGATCTGTTCATGATTGCCGAATAGTAATGGAATTATTGATTTAATTTGATAAAGCTGCAACCTTTAGCTACATTTTAAGGGGTTTTTATTAAGGTAACCATACGCGTTTGGATTTTAAGCTAGGTTTTAAGGGTATTACTTTTAAAATAAACATATAAATTAATATTTTACAAGCATTTTGATATCGATTTTGCAGTAGGCAGCCATTTAATGTCACTCTTGCGCATCGATCTGTTCATGATTGCCGAATAGTAATGGAATTATTGATTTAATTTGATAAAGCTGCAACCTTTAGCTAGATTTTAAGGGGTTTTTATTAAGGTAACCATACGCGTTTGGATTTTAAGCTAGGTTTTAAGGGTATTACTTTTAAAATAAACATATAAATTCATATTTTACAAGCATTTTGATATCGATTTTGCAGTAGGCAGCCATTTAATGTCACTCTTGCGCATCGATCTGTTCATGATTGCCGAATAGTAATGGAATTATTGATTTAATTTGATAAAGCTGCAACCTTTAGCTACATTTTAAGGGGTTTTTATTAAGGTAACCATACGCGTTTGGATTTTAAGCTAGGTTTTAAGGGTATTACTTTTAAAATAAACATATAAATTCATATTTTACAAGCATTTTGATATCGATTTTGCAGTAGGCAGCCATTTAATGTCACTCTTGCGCATCGATCTGTTCATGATTGCCGAATAGTAATGGAATTATTGATTTAATTTGATAAAGCTGCAACCTTTAGCTACATTTTAAGGGGTTTTTATTAAGGTAACCATACGCGTTTGGATTTTAAGCTAGGTTTTAAGGGTATTACTTTTAAAATAAACATATAAATTCATATTTTACAAGCATTTTGATATCGATTTTGCAGTAGGCAGCCATTTAATGTCACTCTTGCGCATCGATCTGTTCATGATTGCCGAATAGTAATGGAATTATTGATTTAATTTGATAAAGCTGCAACCTTTAGCTACATTTTAAGGGGTTTTTATTAAGGTAACCATACGCGTTTGGATTTTAAGCTAGGTTTTAAGGGTATTACTTTTAAAATAAACATATAAATTCATATTTTACAAGCATTTTGATATCGATTTTGCAGTAGGCAGCCATTTAATGTCACTCTTGCGCATCGATCTGTTCATGATTGCCGAATAGTAATGGAATTATTGATTTAATTTGATAAAGCTGCAACCTTTAGCTACATTTTAAGGGGTTTTTATTAAGGTAACCATACGCGTTTGGATTTTAAGCTAGGTTTTAAGGGTATTACTTTTAAAATAAACATATAAATTCATATTTTACAAGCATTTTGATATCGATTTTGCAGTAGGCAGCCATTTAATGTCACTCTTGCGCATCGATCTGTTCATGATTGCCGAATAGTAATGGAATTATTGATTTAATTTGATAAAGCTGCAACCTTTAGCTACATTTTAAGGGGTTTTTATTAAGGTAACCATACGCGTTTGGATTTTAAGCTAGGTTTTAAGGGTATTACTTTTAAAATAAACATATAAATTCATATTTTACAAGCATTTTGATATCGATTTTGCAGTAGGCAGCCATTTAATGTCACTCTTGCGCATCGATCTGTTCATGATTGCCGAATAGTAATGGAATTATTGATTTAATTTGATAAAGCTGCAACCTTTAGCTACATTTTAAGGGGTTTTTATTAAGGTAACCATACGCGTTTGGATTTTAAGCTAGGTTTTAAGGGTATTACTTTTAAAATAAACATATAAATTCATATTTTACAAGCATTTTGATATCGATTTTGCAGTAGGCAGCTATTTAATGTCACTCTTGCGCATCGATCTGTTCATGATTGCCGAATAGTAATGGAATTATTGATTTAATTTGATAAAGCTGCAACCTTTAGCTACATTTTAAGGGGTTTTTATTAAGGTAACCATACGCGTTTGGATTTTAAGCTAGGTTTTAAGGGTATTACTTTTAAAATAAACATATAAATTCATATTTTACAAGCATTTTGATATCGATTTTGCAGTAGGCAGCCATTTAATGTCACTCTTGCGCATCGATCTGTTCATGATTGCCGAATAGTAATGGAATTATTGATTTAATTTGATAAAGCTGCAACCTTTAGCTACATTTTAAGGGGTTTTTATTAAGGTAACCATACGCGTTTGGATTTTAAGCTAGGTTTTAAGGGTATTACTTTTAAAATAAACATATAAATTCATATTTTACAAGCATTTTGATATCGATTTTGCAGTAGGCAGCCATTTAATGTCACTCTTGCGCATCGATCTGTTCATGATTGCCGAATAGTAATGGAATTATTGATTTAATTTGATAAAGCTGCAACCTTTAGCTACATTTTAAGGGGTTTTTATTAAGGTAACCATACGCGTTTGGATTTTAAGCTAGGTTTTAAGGGTATTACTTTTAAAATAAACATATAAATTCATATTTTACAAGCATTTTGATATCGATTTTGCAGTAGGCAGCCATTTAATGTCACTCTTGCGCATCGATCTGTTCATGATTGCCGAATAGTAATGGAATTATTGATTTAATTTGATAAAGCTGCAACCTTTAGCTACATTTTAAGGGGTTTTTATTAAGGTAACCATACGCGTTTGGATTTTAAGCTAGGTTTTAAGGGTATTACTTTTAAAATAAACATATAAATTCATATTTTACAAGCATTTTGATATCGATTTTGCAGTAGGCAGCCATTTAATGTCACTCTTGCGCATCGATCTGTTCATGATTGCCGAATAGTAATGGAATTATTGATTTAATTTGATAAAGCTGCAACCTTTAGCTACATTTTAAGGGGTTTTTATTAAGGTAACCATACGCGTTTGGATTTTAAGCTAGGTTTTAAGGGTATTACTTTTAAAATAAACATATAAATTCATATTTTACAAGCATTTTGATATCGATTTTGCAGTAGGCAGCCATTTAATGTCACTCTTGCGCATCGATCTGTTCATGATTGCCGAATAGTAATGGAATTATTGATTTAATTTGATAAAGCTGCAACCTTTAGCTACATTTTAAGGGGTTTTTATTAAGGTAACCATACGCGTTTGGATTTTAAGCTAGGTTTTAAGGGTATTACTTTTAAAATAAACATATAAATTCATATTTTACAAGCATTTTGATATCGATTTTGCAGTAGGCAGCCATTTAATGTCACTCTTGCGCATCGATCTGTTCATGATTGCCGAATAGTAATGGAATTATTGATTTAATTTGATAAAGCTGCAACCTTTAGCTACATTTTAAGGGGTTTTTATTAAGGTAACCATACGCGTTTGGATTTTAAGCTAGGTTTTAAGGGTATTACTTTTAAAATAAACATATAAATTCATATTTTACAAGCATTTTGATATCGATTTTGCAGTAGGCAGCCATTTAATGTCACTCTTGCGCATCGATCTGTTCATGATTGCCGAATAGTAATGGAATTATTGATTTAATTTGATAAAGCTGCAACCTTTAGCTACATTTTAAGGGGTTTTTATTAAGGTAACCATACGCGTTTGGATTTTAAGCTAGGTTTTAAGGGTATTACTTTTAAAATAAACATATAAATTCATATTTTACAAGCATTTTGATATCGATTTTGCAGTAGGCAGCCATTTAATGTCACTCTTGCGCATCGATCTGTTCATGATTGCCGAATAGTAATGGAATTATTGATTTAATTTGATAAAGCTGCAACCTTTAGCTACATTTTAAGGGGTTTTTATTAAGGTAACCATACGCGTTTGGATTTTAAGCTAGGTTTTAAGGGTATTACTTTTAAAATAAACATATAAATTCATATTTTACAAGCATTTTGATATCGATTTTGCAGTAGGCAGCCATTTAATGTCACTCTTGCGCATCGATCTGTTCATGATTGCCGAATAGTAATGGAATTATTGATTTAATTTGATAAAGCTGCAACCTTTAGCTACATTTTAAGGGGTTTTTATTAAGGTAACCATACGCGTTTGGATTTTAAGCTAGGTTTTAAGGGTATTACTTTTAAAATAAACATATAAATTCATATTTTACAAGCATTTTGATATCGATTTTGCAGTAGGCAGCCATTTAATGTCACTCTTGCGCATCGATCTGTTCATGATTGCCGAATAGTAATGGAATTATTGATTTAATTTGATAAAGCTGCAACCTTTAGCTACATTTTAAGGGGTTTTTATTAAGGTAACCATACGCGTTTGGATTTTAAGCTAGGTTTTAAGGGTATTACTTTTAAAATAAACATATAAATTCATATTTTACAAGCATTTTGATATCGATTTTGCAGTAGGCAGCCATTTAATGTCACTCTTGCGCATCGATCTGTTCATGATTGCCGAATAGTAATGGAATTATTGATTTAATTTGATAAAGCTGCAACCTTTAGCTACATTTTATTTATTTATTTATTTATTACTTTTAAGGCACTTGTAAGACTAAGTCTTTTTATTAAGCGCACTACGCCTGGTACGACATACAAATTGGTATAATATAACAGTATAATAATATAATATAATAACATAATATAATAATATAATAATATAATATAATAACGTAACAAAAATCAGGAGCGGAAAAGAGTAAAGATGAATAATGAAATTAAGGAGAGCAGAAGAGAGAGAGAGAAGAGAATAGAGAAGAAAGAAAATTACATTAAAGATTAGAAAAGTATTGAAGAAGTTGATTTTTGAATTTGATGGCGTTGGTCTCACGTTTAATGCGTGTTGGGAGTACGTTCCACAGAGAAACCGAGTGGACAAAAAATTGTCGACCAGTTATTAAATGCCTGTGCCTGGGCGGTATGAGCTGAAACGATCTGGTTTTGGTACCGAAACGCAATTTGTCATACAAATATTCTGGCTGTTTGGAGTTTATAATTTTGTGGAGAAAGATAAGCGCACGCGACTTCAACACATTTGTAAAAGAGCATCCAAGCATTATTTTAACATAGTCGGAGATATGCTCACGCCGTTTTACTCCAAACACATACCTTGCACAGTCATTGAGCGCCACCCTCAATTTGCTGTTACTTTCCTGGTCCAAGCTGGAAAAAATCTCACAGCCGTAGAAAACCAAAGGCAAAATAAAAGACTTCACGAGTTTCAACTTAACAGCGGTTGATAAGTAGCTCGTTGTCGGGCTAAGACCAGATAGTGCACCGTAGACACGGGAAACTGTCTTGTTCACATGTGTTTTAAAATTAAAATTGGCGTTAAAATATATTCCAAGGTTTTTTATCTTGTCAACATAATCAACCGCCGAGCCGTTTAGATAGATCGTCGGAAGAACGGACGTTCTACTGGTACGATCGATAAACAATGCTTTTGTTTTGCTTGGATTAAGTTTCAGCTTATTGGTAGCAGACCACTGATGTATTATATTCAAATCGCTGTTAATTTTTTCTACAGCCAGATTAATATCTGATTTTGGAAAAAACATATACGCTTGCACATCATCTGCGTAAATGTGGTGTTGACAGTGATTGAAACAATTTGAGATGTCATTAATAAACATGGTAAAGAGTAGAGGACCCAGTACCGACCCTTGCGGTACACCAGCTGAAATGAAGCATGGTTTTGAAAATTTGCCATTGTGACTGACAAACTGGGACCTTTTCCTCAAGTACGAAGCAAGAAGTTTGCATGCTGAATTGTCGAAGTGAAAGTTATATTGCGCTTTCTCCAGTAGGATAGCATGGCTGACAGAGTCGAACGCTTTTGAAAAGTCAAGAAAAACAATAAGGCCCACGTTGTCAGCATCAAGACCTAAACGTATATCATCACATACTTTTAAAAGCGCAGTGGTGCAACTGTGTTTAGGACGGAAGCCTGATTGGTATTTAGCTATTAGGTTGCCCTCAACACGGAACTGTTTAATTTGATCACTAATCAAAGATTCGAAAACTTTACTTAGAAAGGGCAAAATTGCAATGGGCCGGTATTCCGTTGGTGATTTCGGAAGTGGAATAATTCTAGCACATTTCCAACAGTCAGGAAAAGAAGACGTCATGATAATGCAGTTAAAGATATATGTGATATGCTTCAGGATGACCGGAATCAATAATTTTATAAACGAGGGACTAATTTCATCCGAACCAACGGCATTCGATTTTATCTTCATTATCGCTAGACCAACACAAATTTCATCAAAACCTACAAACGAGAAACTATTATCAACTGTCGCAGTAGCACAACAATCAGTATAACAGGACATCGCCGGGCAGTCCGCTGGTTGAATAAATTTTTTGTTTAATTCATCAAGGTCTATACATTCTGGTGCGGTGATCCTGTTGCGATTAATCCCTAGCTGCCGCACGTTCTTCCAAAAACTAGCACTAGAATTCGTATGTGAAAATCTACTTTCAAAGTAAAGCCTTTTGTTCTTGCGAATAAGTGATGTAACGTTGTTCCGTGCTACCTTGTAATCATGAAGAATGTCGATATGCCTATATTTTCTCCAATTAGCATATAAACGGTTGCGCTTATCGATAAGTAAACTCAATTCAGCTGTCAGCCATGGGTACGCTACTGCTTTTTGTTTTTTCGCTCGAACAGGGACATGTTTCTTAACAAGCGAACAAATATTTTTATTAAATAGATCGACCTGCTTATTCACATCATTTGTTGAATAAAGGGGGGACCAGTTCAGACTACTGCAGTCACCGAAAAGTGATGCTACATCTATCGCTGAATAGTTATAATAGGTCTTAGTCCCCTCTCCACCAACATCTTTAACAGCGTTTAACTTTAGGAAGATTAAATCATGATGGGAAAAAGCAGGCGCTATCAATTGATCATATATCAAAATAAGTTCAGGATCAGAGACCAAAAAAACATCAAGCAGCGAGGGTGATACCCCTGGAGCGAAGTGAGTGGGTTGGGTGGAGTTGCACAGATGAAAATTAGAAGCTTCAAGCATATCTAGAAAATTCTTGTTTTTGTTGCGTAGTATATCTAAGTTCAGATCTCCACAGATCACAACATCGGTGTAGCTACATACCACATCCGCCAAGTGCTCGCTTATGAGATTATAATTAGCTACGTTTGGCGCCATATAGACGCAACCCAGCAAAAGTTTTTTGTAACCGATTGAGATTTCAACAAAAATAAATTCTATTGGATCAGTAAAATTAGATTTCTTTACTACGTTGCACTTAAAGAAAGTTTTCGCATAAATGCAGACTCCACCACCCACTCTTTCATGTCTGTCACTACGCATTAGCCTGTAGCTATTAAGTTTAAATAAGTCATCACACATTTCCGGTCTTAGCCAGGTCTCCGAGATACACACAAAATCAAGCAGACCACCATCAACGAGCAGACGAAGATCATCTATTTTGTTTTTTAAACTTTGCGCGTTTAAATGGCATATATTAATGCCATTATTCGATTTGCACATGACATCCAATACTATCTTAGTTTTATCTATGGAACGACTCCACGAAGACTTCTTACCCATTAAAGATAAATTTATAAGTTGCTAGACAAATGACCACGCCATCAAATAACAAGCGAATATAGAATGAGCGAAAAGTAAGAAGTGTAGGACTGTAATATAAGGTGTAGATATAAAGGAGGATAGCACGAACAGCAGAGAGCTGAGAGAGACGAGGGGTAACAAATAAAGGATCAAAAGACGGAATAGGCAATTGCACGGTAACAATATGGAACAGTTTACAGACTAAATTATACAAATACATAATAGAACTAAATGCAAATACAGTGAACAATGACTTAGAAGTAAATCTACGTATCCAAAGGCTGATGATCACGAAAGCGCC